>CAJNIZ010002714.1:43482-68437 GCA_905231905.1 Symbiodinium pilosum
AAGGGGTTTATGTAGGGGACTACACAGAAGAGTATGATATGGCTCATGTGTATTGGGGGGGGGGGGTGGTGTCCTAAAATTAGAGGGAAATGTTAACTGTAGCTCATATATGTTTTCCAAAGTTAGGAGTCCTTCTTAGGGGGGGGTCCATATGGTAAGAATGATAGCATTGAGGGTTCCATATTGCGGGCTCGCCCTATATTGAGATTTTTTCATATACACATATCGTAATATGCGTATGTATGTATATATATATATAGTGAACATATATATATATATATTATATGTATATACGCATCAACCCATTATGGAGAGAGATCTGCATATCTGTATGTATATATGTAGAATATATATATATATAGAGAGAGAGAGAGAGATACACACACACGCACATGTGTGAGCACGTACATGAAGACAACCAGGGATTTTCAGGAGATGCATGGGGGCTCGCTTTGAGGATTGGATTTTAGGATCTGTAGGGACAGAGATGAGAACAGCAACTTGTATGGCACTCAGAGCAGGACTTGCTGGTGTGGTATTGGAAGATGTTGGATGTATTGGGGTTATAGGTACCCATTGGGGTAATAATACGGTATATATTGGGCTCATGTAGGGTTAATGGAAAAAAGAAAATGGAAACTACTATATCATGTTTGAGAGTACTGGCTCGACGACGGATGTAAGCAGTGAGGTTCATTTTGAAAGAAAACTTGGAGGAGAAATTCGGAAGCCTAGATTCTGTTCTGGACTCAATGTGACACAACAGATTTCTCGCGTTGAAACTTGCAATGGCCGAGATATGTTGCAGACGAGTCAAGGCATGGCATTGTGGGTTCACGGTGTGGATCAAGAATACAACCGTATGGATGTTTTGAAGCCTGCAGATGTAGAAAGACTTTGGAAAGCACGCCTGTGCCAGCCATCAAAGTCTTTCCGAGGCTCTACTGCGAGCTCGTAGCCCAGATTCCTGGCACTGCCGGGTCTTTATTCGTGTCTGCATATACTTCAGCAGGCTAGAGAAAGAGGAGGGCAGCAGAGTCAGGGAGTTACAGAAATGGGTAGTTGTCTAGATTTGTGATTGTTTGGATGCCTCCCAGTGCATAAGGTTGTAGCTTACATGAGCTCACTTGTTTGGATCTGTTCAGGTTTGTCTGAGGCTTTGTCTGAGGCGCTGTCCATGCTTCTAGCGGAGGGTTTAGCTAAAACCTCGCTTAATCCTCCTGTGGATTATTCTGATCCTTGGCAAAGGATCTGGCAGAAAACGCTTGAAAGATGTGAATTTCGAGTCTGGTTGCATCCCCTGCCAACATCCATGAACCGGAATCTCTATTCAGGAGATTTCTTCATGACGCATGCAGGCTCGACTGTAACTCGCAGGACAGTGCTGTCCAAATCCTCACAGGCAATTTTCACTGTAGTTGTAAGCTGTAGTAATAGTAAAATTAACAAGAGGAAGAATAGTATAGTAATAGTAGCAGTAACAGTAAATAAAAGTACTCCTCGTATTAATGGTAAAAATAGTAATACCCCTCAGCCGGAAACCCCGCGTCCTTCGCCCAGGTTGCGCCAGCCATGCCTGCTGGAAGCTGTACCGAGGCGGTTCAAGGCGCAGTGGACGCAGGCCCTGCGGTACGAAAGTGGAAGGGGCTATATGGGGGTATAGGGATAATGGAAAAGAGAATAGAAACTACTATATTATATGGATTACATGGGGGTAAAGCGAGCATAAATTTGAATACAAGACGGTGCAACATGAACATGCCGCTTTCCTATTCTGATCCAGTACAAGATGGTAGGAGTCTACGAGGGTCAAACTGAATAAGTAGGTCATCGTAAGTGAGATGGTGTTCCCTCCCTGGTTGAAGGCTCATCATGGGGATTTCTCTGCAAACCACCAGGCGCAACTCTCTGAACCTGAGCCCCTGGATGAGGCATGTCTGTGCGAAGCACGGCGGTGCGATCTCTGCTAGCTCCTTACACTGGCAATTGCTGCTTCTACGATTGCGTGAGTTCGTATTATCGTGAAGGCTTGAAGGGCCCAGGTATGCATCACCTGAATCAATGGAGGGATGAATCCCGAAGCAAGGAAAGGGCGGGTATTTTCTGTATCCGCAAAGTGAGTATACTCACGGCACAGGTTTCACCGCTCTCGGCCTCGTAGTCAGTACTCGTCCTCATGGTGCACAGCTGATCGCTCCACGAGGCTCAAGCGATGCACAACTCAGCTTCGCCAGCTGCCAGACACAGATGCTGGGCTCCCAGCTGGCCAGTTTGTAGTCAGTGGCAAGTCACATGTAGAACCTGTCCCCCGGGCACGACGGGATGTCAGGCCGAAAAGCTTCGAAGTCTGGTCTTGACCTGAGCTGACTCCTGTAGAGACTCCGGAGTGCAAAGCATGTTCAGAATTCGGGTTGGCCTGCCCCGAAGAAGAGCAGGGGTTACTGCTGTACCCTTCTGGTTCTGCCCGCAAGTGTAGGTAGGTGCTTCAGCCTAGCTGTAGCCCAATCAGACTTTGCCTTTGCCGAGAACTCTGCTACTTGTGAGGCATTGTGAGGCAGATGCCCTGTCCTGTAGAGAATCAGCACCTCACGTTCACTGGGACTTTTCGCACAAAAACATTACACTTGACTAGGCGAGCGCAAAGTGACAGTTTCCAGAAATAAACTTCCCAATATAGACCCCAATATACCCGAGGAAAAAGGGCCTCCCCAAAAAGTACCCCTAATTTTGGGAAACCCAAATAGCTGCAAATAGCTCTAACCGCAGGCTTCCTGCCCTAAACTCTAAGCCTTAGGGACCCTAGTAAAAACAGTATTAATGCTTGTAATAATAGTAATAAGAATACGGGGAATACTAATAGTAAGAAAAGCAATAATTGTGATAATAGGAATAAATCATAACAGTCATAACAATAATCAAATAAATTGGAATAATAGTTTTGAAGCGCATGCCAGACGCCTTGCCCGCATTGCCAGGCAGCTGCGATACTGAAGGAAGCAGAGGAAGAAGTTCTTCAGAGCCAGGCCAGCTTCCGGGAGTCCCGGCATAGGGGCTTTAGGGGTTATATGGGGTTTAGGGGTTTAGGGTTTAGGATTCAGGGTTTAGGGATTAAGATTTAGGGCTTAGGGCTTAGGATTAAGAACAATGAAATGGGAACCTTAGGTCACTTCAACAGATTATAGGTTGTACACGGATATAGGGGGTTATTTGGGGTCATATAACAGGCATCATGTAGGGATTATACAAGGTGAATATAGGATTATATATGGGTTATATAGGAATATAGGGCATTAGGGATATTTCCGCAAGAATGGAGAATCACATGGAAGAGAGCATGGAACGTGGAATAGAAACTTTGGGACGGCTGACCACCAACCCGGAAGCCTAAATCCTATTTTTTTAGGGTTTAGGGTTTAGGGTTTAGGGTGGGGGATTGGTGGATTAGTTGTCCAATGCCGCAGAGAATCAGTACCGGCAGACACCATAAGTGAACAGAGACTAATTCGAGAAGGTTGCGGTCACACCTTGTGATCTAAAGAATGCTCATTTGGTGCTTGCGGCCTTCAAGTCGTTCTCAGGGTGTTGCCCATTGAGGGTAAGATTAGGGTTATATTGGGGACATATTGAGATAATGGAAAAGAAAGGTAAGTGGAAGCTACTATAGTATTGTAGGGTGTTTATTGGGGTAACAACTTTTGCTGTTAGCTCGGAAATTCGGGGGCCGACAGGGAAGCCTTTCGATCAGTCCATCTGCATCACAGTCAGGCAGCTCTCTTGCAAGGTTGTCCAAAGCTCATTTTCAAATGCAAAGGCTTGTGCGTCCTCGCAGGAGCAGATGGCCGTTAGCTTTAGACTCCAACCTATCAGAGAGAAAGGGAGAGAGAGGCCTGGAAGCTTAAGTGAACGCATAGCAAAGCTTTGAACTTGTGTCGCGTTTAATTTCTCGGTTCTTGGTTCCTAGGAAGTATATTTCAATATTTCATATTAAGGAGGGAATATGGGAAAGTAGTATATAAGGAGGGATTGTATTCCCTCATTCCTTCGCACTCCCTCAGGACATGCTCCGGCTTCCTGGAGCTGCGCCGCTGCGGCTTCCGCTTGACCTTCAGCTCTTCCGCGAGGTTTGCACTTCGGTGAGTCCTCAGTGTCGGCGTATCATCTTGATGCGACTGTTTTTCTTCTTATTAATACTGTGATAACTATTACTATTACTATTATTATTACTATTACTATTACTATTACTATTACTATTACTACTACTACTACTACTTTTACTACTACTATTACTATTATTGTTTAGGTTTGGGAATTTAAGTGCGATTGTGTAGGCGCAGGGCTGCGTTGAACACTGGTTGCAGGTCTGTGGTCTCGGGGCTTGTGATTCAAGGCTAGCGGCTTTCAACGCAAGATTGCGGCATGATTCCCTAGATTTGCCCAGAATTGTGGCCATGGATGGGCGTATGCACCTATCAATATGTGCAGGCCTTGGGCTTATTCTGTCTTAGTCTTAGTCATTGGAGATAGCGATGCTTGTGCTAATTACTCAAGCACTGTACTTGCATACCTACCATGCAACAGAATGCATCTCTTGAGCAGAATCTGGATAGGGCCGAGCCCGCATGTCTCTGCCAAGAAGGCAAAGGGGTACTGATGCTAGATGATGCTAGAGATCCTCTGACATAAGCTCACGAGAAACTGGCTTGAAGCTTTGTAGTCGAGAAACTGGCTTGAAGCTTTGTAGTCGCAATCTGATCTGCACAGGCTGTGGCGACACAGCTGGGTCCAGCGCTGGGTTCCGGATGAAAAGATGCACGTCACTTGTACGACTTGTACGATCTATGGTTTGTGCCAGGAGTTGCCTCAAATTCGTGTGTACCACAAATAACGCGGCACTTTGGCCAAATTGATCTTGGCTGTTTTGTGTGCCATCCGAGAGCGACTTCATGCCCATCCTACCCACATCATACACTACTTACTGCACCTTTCCAACCTGTGTGCGTCGTCTGGATCAAAGCTAGAGCCACATATCATTCTGCACGACACCCCATGGGCTGCAGCAAATAATGCCAGCAACTTCTTATCACCTAGCTCGAGCAGGATGCATGACTCCATAATCTCCATGTAACGATGGCTTGGTGGTGCCTCTGACTGCCATTCAGTCTGGTGGAGATATGTAGCAAGCAATGACCTTTGCCTCTAGATGCCTAGAACTCAACACTGACCCAACTCTGTCTTCATTGCCCCGTGGCCCATCATGGTGTTTGCCAGCCGGCGCATGCCTTGGACCGTAGCCACCGCATCTCTGCTGCAAGATGAGCAGCTGTTCCAGGTTGTTTGAGTAAGCACTTCTGCCCTGAACTGTGAACAACAGCGGAAACGGAGTCGTGACGTTCCTAGACCAGCATTGCTTGTCTTGGACCCGAAGGGACAGAACGTGGCCAAAGAAAGGCTTACCGTGCCGCTGATGTTGCAATAACGGCAATGCAGAGACTTTAGAGCCCCTGGTTGTGCAGCCCGGTGTAGATGGCAGGTCTCTTTGCATGATGGAGCAGTAAGCCCCCTGGGTCCAGAGCACTTCTTTTTTGGTCTGAAGCAAGGTTGAGAATGCGCAGCCTCCAGTAGCAGATTTGAGCACGAGTGAGCTTCGGCATCTGCGAAGGCAGGCTTTCTCCATAGCGCCGCAGAGCCCTTGCTCCACGCGGAGGTCTTCGAGGCCTACCCAGGCCTGCTGAGGATTCAGTCAGGGGGTCTGTACGAGGCTGTTCCTAGACCCCAAACAGGATTCAGTCAGGGGGTTCCTGCGAGGCTGTTTCCTCTCAGGGCCTGCAGCGTAATGTTGGACCCTGTTTAGTATAGGGCGCCGCCCCCCCTGAACAATTAGTATTCCTCTTTAGTACTCGGCCACCCCCAATTTGCCGCGCAATTAAAATCGATAACAACCTGGAATCTCGGTAGTAGCCTTGAAGCTGGTATTTGATTTCGTATTAGTGTAAGTACAGGCCCGGCATTACCATCAGCATTGAAACCTATTCAAACCCCTATTAAACCAATTGGAAAGCTGTTCAAAAGAAATATACATCTAATTCGGTGCAAACTGATTAAAACCTAATTCAAATCAATAGAAGTCTAATTACATTTTAATTAGGACCTAATCAAATTCAATTGGAAACCTATTTAAGGTCAAGTAAGGGTCCAGTAAAATCAAATTCAAACAACTCAAAACCAACTGAAAATCGAATGTAAACAACTTTTGAATCCATGTGCGCTTAAACCAAATTTAATTGAAATCCGAATGAAACAGATTGAAAATCGTCATCTGGCTTTTTGGCCAAAGGCTCGGGGCCTTTTAAATTGAATTACATCCTCCAAAACATCTGAAAATGTGGACGGCTGGCGGAATGAATTATTATTCCGGACCCCTAAAACAATTCCTTATTGAGGATCCGGTCCTCTGCTGGACTACCCCCCAGAAAAATTGACGGACCCTATGATTTCTAATAATCCCGATAAAGCGGTTTATATGGAGCTGGGGTCTCTGAGATGACAGATTTCTGGATTCTCTAATATCAGGCATTATCACGCATTATATGTAAAAGCTGTGATGCTAGAGCTCTAGGACTCCAGGATTAAAATCCTTTAAGGCCTTGAAAGCAAACCTAACCTGGGTAGAAAAAACAGTTGTTTCTTATGGTTGGCCCCCAAAAAATTTATTATTCCGGACCCCTCAAACAATAGCAGATCCTGAATACTTTTCTCGAAAAAACTCATTATTGTGGATCCCTATGCTAAGCCGGGTCTGACATTAGCGTGATGACTGTGAATAGAAAGATCCAGGGGAAGGTCACACATGGCATGGATTCCTGTACCTTGTAGTAACAGAGGCTGCCAACTGAATGCCGAATTCAATGACTGAATGCCGCGCACTGCTCGTACCAGCAGCCCGTTCTGGACAATTAGCACCATGCTGAAGATGCAGTTTCGACTAGCAGAATGTCTATGACAGTTGCGCTAGCTCTGGCAAGCCACACTGCAAAGACCCAGTAGGCCGGAAGACTGCGAGGTTGCCACTGTTTTGCAAAATCTTGACCAAGCAGGAGGGACATAAACATGCGGTAGCCGGTAGCCTCCTAACTCTACTGAAGTTAAAAGGCTACAAAGGCACAACCCGCATTGGCGCAAGAGTCTCAACAACTCTTGTGCAGCTGCTTGTGCTGATGAAGCATCCGCCAATAGAACCCTAAGCATAATCATATTGGTATACCAATGATAATGCTTGTTGTTAAATTTAACTTGTTTTGTAGTATTATGGTCAGTATCATCATTATCGTCTTAGTATGATTATTGTTAATATTCATTAGCTCTGCCAAGTGCTTGACTTGGAGGCTATGGAGGCAGCCTTTCCGTGGAAGGCTCGGTAAATATCTCCATCGCCGGCTTTGGCATTCAGGTCCCTCCCCCAGGGTGTAGGGTTTAGGAAGCAATTGCAAGAACCAGGAGTCTGCAATTGCCGCCATTCAATCCATGCCGCAGCCAAGCAGCGTGCAAAATCATCAAGAATCCAAGGGCTTCCGAATGAAAATGAAACCAACCATGTCAAAGAGCTGGGTTAAATCATGTTTGTTGACATCGTATCCTGTGTGAAAGATCGTGCCAAGGTTGTTTCATACGCCTTAGGCGGCCTGGATGCTGAATGTGGCAGGCGCAACTCGGCAGGTGAGGTCGGGCGAAGGGGAGAAACAATTGCGTCAAAACTAATCAGTGTTTTTGCATCATGCTGTCATTGGCACTATGTCTAATGATGCGCCTCCCAAAACTGGTGGGATGAGACACGGCTTGCCGGACGTGAGACTTCGACTTCAATAGCAAGACGAGAGATGCTCGCCATCTTTCTCCTTCGACGTGCTTCTCACAGCAGTTTGTCCTGCCTGCCAGCCGCAGCCAAGGCAACGTTTCTCAGGTTCCAAACGCCTGCGGAGTGCACGCACCTCGAGAGAATTAGCTGCGCATGTCAGTTTGATCTGAGCACAGGGAGTAGTCTACGTGTGCAGCTTCTGTCATACTTCAAGTCGTGCAGATCATGATACGTGAGTCGGCAGGTGAAGCAGGCATGTAAGCTCTTTGGTCATCGCCCTGAGATTCAGCAAGGTACATGAAGGCACCTCCTGCTCAAGTGCTGGAGGCTTTGGGAATGTGTGGGTTGCATTGCAAGTTAGTTCTCCAAGCGCTATAGCTTGACAAGATTTCGGGGTTGACCGTGCTTGTAGATTCGAGAGTTCAGGGTCTAGAATTCATCAAGACATGGCACATGGAGTTGTCGCAGATATTCTTCTGTTGGTATGAAAATGGCTTGCTGCAGTTGGGGCCTTCTGCCCGAAGTTAACTTCATGCTGTGTGAATCGTAGCATTCGCACCCGGGCTCTGCTATTCTTGTGCCACACATTGACATCATCCCTCGCCCGAGTCCCTTCAGCTTCACCGACTCACTGGGGGTTAGTAGGGAAAATGGGAATACCTTATAAAGGGATGATATGGGGATGATCTTCCCTTATGCCCTACTATGCCCTACAAAGAGCCCGTAAGCTAAGGTTTCAACTTCCCACGCTTCTCTGCAGGACACTTCTGGAATTCGTCCGCAGTGACTTCAGACCCATGGGCCTATGGTCCTATCTACAACGCCTCTGTGGATGGCTTGGCTGTCGGCTCGGAGCCGGTTGGCTTGACAAGTTTAAACAGCAAATGGGCTATAGTCTAAACTCCTTAAAGGAGGGTTATGCGGGGATTATATAGGGGAGTAGTATAGGGGTTATTAAGGGGGATAAATGGCTGAATGATGGCTACATAATGGAGAATGTAGGACCCCCCCAAGGTATAATAGGAATATAATAGGGCCCCAATATCACCCTCATTTTCCTTGACATGGGAACTGTTAGGGCAAGTCCCATGGCAAGTCGGCAAGCGCATGGTCTATCCCCTTCGTTCGCGCACGGGAAGAACCAGAGACTTGCTTAGGGTAATTTGAAAGGGTTTTTGGGGGATATTTGGGGGATACATATAGGGTCAGCATGCTAGTTTTCTAGAAGGGGGACCCCAATACGGATACCAATATGTGATAATCCTTACGGGGACGCCCGTAATGGTACCCGGTACCCCTAGTTTTGGGAAAGCTCCACATGGCCCAGGCAAGTTGCAACTGGTCTCTCCTTGGGCACCATCCATGACAAGGCGGCAGATCCAACAGTTCGGTAAGGCACACAAACCGTTACACAACCCAGATACGTACAAGAACCAGATGCAAAGCAAAATGAGGACCAGAGGCTTTAGGGTTTAGGATTGAGGGTTCTAGTGCTGTACCGGAATGGATACGCTTTTGTAATACCATGCTAGCGCTGCGCAGTGTGAGTCGCCCAATGCCCCATGGATAACGTAATTACCGTGTTGATTGAGTGGGCCACTGCTTCACCAACATAAGCTACCGCGAACTGCGGCACGTGGCAAATCAGAGCCACGTGTGCTACTAAGGAAAAGTGCTGTTGCTTTGAGATTTAGGGCAGCAACAGTGGCCACCAGTGCCTCTTCTGTGACTACCTTGTGTGGGCAGGCTTCAGCGTACCAGGCACCAGCTTTAGGCTTGATCCAAGGCCTGAACACATCCTAACTCGGCCATTATCCCTCAGACCTCACGGCCATAGCCACAAGTTGGGAAAAACTCTGGACCCCCAGACCGCTGCACAACACAGCTTCAGAGCCTGAAACTTCCTCCCTGAGCATGCAGGTGGTGGTGGTCCACGACTCCTCTGGCGGACGTGTGGCCTGCGCGGCCTTCCGCACTCACCACGGCGGGGGCTGCTACTCGGAAGAGGCCAAGCTCAGGGTGAAGCTCCCAAACCTGACTATAGTCCTCATGATTCCCTAGACGATCTATGCCCTTATTCCCTATATTGTCCCCATATAGTCCCTATATTTTTCAAGGTAGTGAACTAAACTAGACCATATACAGTGGCTGGCCTGCGGAGCTTTTGTGTGGGCGGTCTGGCAGAGAAGTGAATGGTGGCCACCAGCCCGGATTCAGTAGTAGTTTCCATTTTCTTTTCCACTATCCCAATATAACCCCAATATAACCCCAATATAACCCTAATATAACCCCAATATAACCCTAACAATATAACCCTAATAATATAAGCCTAATATAACCCTAATATAACCCTGATTAGCAATCATAGCGAAGCTGAGCTCGGCCGTGTCGTATGTATAGTCCCCCTTAAGTAGATAGAATATGGGGTATATGGGGATCTTATTCTAATATACCCAAAGGCATATTCTATCTACTTAAGGGGGACTACGAGGCTGCTTTTGAATCAAGTCAGGGCCATAGCAGTAGGTTTGGCCACCGCAACTTTTAACTTTTTCCGTAGGCTCCGGCTCCGAATGAACTAATTCTGATGTGAAATGAAGGGACTGACCCAAAGGCAGGACAGTGCACGGATCTGTTTCCAGATTCGTTCAACCCCATTGCTTCAGCGTTTCTTCAGTCAAGGTTTTGCTTTGGTGTGGTGGGTTCGCAAGCTTCCTGACCGTGGGCTAGTTGTGTACCCGTCGGCTGATCTCCTTATAGCTTCTAGTAAATGCTTGCCGGAACTGAACTGGTTCATCCAACCGCTCCACACCCTTTGTCTCCCTTGTTTTAGGGTACGGTCCAAGTTTCGCCAAATTTCGGTTTATTGGTTTATGCCTTTGGGCTGGTCCTGTTTGTTTGGCCTCTATCAGCGGCATGCATCCTTGTTGCAGGATATGAAAATCGGGATCACAAATTGCTTGCAGCAAGCGTGTCATGCCGTAACCCTTGCATTTGAACCGCCCCAAATTCACCGTCAAGTAAATGGTGGTTTCCTTACAAGTTGGGTTGCTACTTGTTTTCACAGGGCTGCAATTCTGAAGCAATGAAGTTGCCAAAACGAAACCTGCAGCCCGGGCACCCGAAACCCAAAACCCCAGAGTCGCAAGGTTAGTAGTTTCCACTTTCTTTTCCATTATCCCTATATAACCCCAATCTAGCCCCCAGAAAACCCCAATATTAATTCCCAAGGCCTCATCAACTCCCAAAGACGCAAAGCCTGATCCTGAAGTTCTCACTTAAGCCGGACCTTCTCAAATCAGAAGCACAGAAGGACCCCCCATAATGGTCCTATTGGGATAGTATATGTTTTATAGGGATAGTGGAAAAGAAAATGGAAACCACATATAGTACCCCCCCCCAAAAAACCCTAAAACCCTTTAACCCTAAACCCTAAGACTCTATACACCCCCCCCTCCCCGGCTCACCGCTTCACTTAGAGGAGTGGCGAAGGCAAGCGTGGCTGAACTTCTCAGGAGCTTTCCAGAGTCCTGGCTGCAATATAGGGGTTATACAAGGGTTATATAGGGGTTATACTGCGGCAGGACGAAAGTTCGTCGCACTTGCGCATCCCTGCATCAGTTCTGCGGGAACCCCTTCCCCGGTAGACTCCTCCCCCAAGTCCTCCGTCCAGAACAATGAAAGTATTATAAATGTATTCCGGTGGATCAATTCCTCCGCTAGCCAGGCCAGCGAAAACGCGCTTTCGCGTACTCCGCGTCCTCCGCAACATGAAATTAAACAAGTGCGACGAAATTTCATTCCTGGTGATGTATAGGGGTTATATAGGGGTTATACAAAGGTTATATAGGTCTACCATTGGTCATTAGCTGGGCTACGAACGAGGTTTTGGCGCTAAGGGCTAGGAGACTGCGCCTGCTGGACGGCTGTCCTAGTATTGTGTGTACTAGTATTGTGTGTACTGTACTAGGTTGCCGTGCAGCCTTCTGTCCAGCTCAGCAGTTGACATCCTAGACGAGAGATGACTTGAGAGTTTCTTCTCGCTTGCAAGCCATATGCCTTCTGCTGACAAAGGAACGACACGCACGGCATTTTGTGCAAGAGATCCTCCAAGCTTAGTCAGTAGGTCCTCTTAATGTGAATATGACCTGACTGTAGGCTTGCCAGGGGAGCTTCCTTGGTTCCCCAGAAAGGAATCTAGATCCAAAGCTAAGGGCACGAAGATTTGGGTAGAACTCATTTCAAATATTATCTTCCTGTTGTATTGTCAAACGGCATGACATCTGTGTTCCGATGCTCTGTGCCAAAAGCCCAGGCGCTGCGGTCCAAGTGCGGTCTGCGTGGCAGGGCACGAGAGTTGTCAGGACTGTTTGCCTGAAAGTTTTGGCATGGTTTTGCAGGTTGGAGGTTCTGGACCTGAAGGCAAGTTTGGGCCAAGTGATCAAAAGTACGCAAGCCATTCCTGAACTGAATCTGGACGACTTGCTTAGAGTGGCTTCAGTGTTTTTTCGGAGCGTGGGCTACAGGCATGAGCCGGTTGGTAAAGGCTTAAGGAATGATTGGGTCCAATGGTGGCGACCGACTTCGCACAGCGCGGCACACATTCAGAGAAGGTTGACAAGACCGCACTCTCTATACTTGCATCCGGAGCTGTCAGCATTCTCAAGATTGTTCTGGGGCTAGATATTCAACAGGCTTGACAATGCTCGCACATCAACAACACGATGAGAAAGGACGACCACCAAGGCCGCGGCCACCACCCGCACCACCACCCCCACCGCCCCAACGCCACGACCGCCGCCACTACCGCCGCCACCACCGCCGCTGTTACCTCTGCCACCACACCGCCGCCGCCGCTACCGCCACCCAGCAGCGCGGTCGCAGCTGCAAGTTTCACACTTCAACCCTTCGACAATTCAGTCACATTTCACTGCTACCGGCGCAACATGACAGCCAACTCAAGGCATGGCCGTTTAGGGCTCCAATATTACACACCCAGGGTCCAGCCTACCTAAGCCAGAAAACCAAAATCAACCAACAAATTGGACAGGATGCCTGCTCAGCGGATGTACAGTGCGAGCAGTTTCCATTGAGACTCTGCGGCTCGTCTAGATGAAACAGGGGTATAGAGGTGATATAGGGATATTCTTAGGGCTTGTATATGCTTGGATGGTTTTCCCAGAGTTTATTTGGCAGACTTAGTGTCAGCCGGCACTTCAAATCTCGGCCGACATGAACATGGAGCACTTAGTTTACTTAGTTTGGTAGATTCTTCACGAAGCCCAAGCTCACTTGCAGAAGGAAGTATCTAGCAAGCGGAATCTCTGGATAGTGCCACGAGGGGTGCTGTCAGCATTTCATTGTCATTATGACGGGCCATGTGTTTATTACTATAGTAATCGGGCATCAACTACGGTTTAGTAGTATCTAACTTATGCTGTTGGCTATGCCCTCCCATTCCTCACATGTCATCCCAGAATGTGTACGAACCTTGTAAGCCCAGAGTCCCATGCCACCCAGATCTTAGATGTTCGAATTTGAAGGAAGGCCTCTCCAACAACCATGGATCAAGGGGACCTCTTGAGGGGGGATCTCCTGGGACCAGCTGAGGCAGCCCTGAGATAGGGCAGTGTGTTCACAAGCCTCTCTTTGGCAACTTGCCTGCATCAGGGACCTCCAAAGCACTGCCACTGATTGACCATGCTGCCCTTGCCCTTGGCGCACTGACGTAGTGTTTCCTTGTGGCACTCTTTGGGGTGAAGTGGTAGTTTCCCAAAATGGGGGGACCCCCATATAGACCCCAAGATATTATATCCTTAATATAGAGACTCCCAAAATGGTACCACTAATTTTAGGAAACCCCCAAGTGGCTTATCCTTTTGATCCTGGTGATCTAGTGGCTCCTCAAGTCGCCCTTTGTGGGCTACTTGCTTATTGTTTCAGGCTTCATTGCCCTGAGGGTCTAAGGACCCAAATAATAGGGTTTTAGGGCCCAAATACTATAATATTAATGGTATTTGGGCCCTAAAACCCGATGGTTTGGGTCCTCGGACCCTCAGGGCTGGTTGTGTTGGGAGGAGCAGGTCCAAACCGACAGCTGTCTCTCTCTCTCTCCCTCCCCCCCCTCTCTCTCTCGCAGGGATTTGGGAGTATTTTCAAGTGCTTGGCCATACTCATGTTATGGAGGCAGCAGTCCCACTGAACCACGGCGCCCGTTTGTTTGAATTTTGGATGCGTTCTGACTACCTCAAGGCTCAACTGAAGCCAGACACCCAGAAGTTCCAGCAAACCCTAGCCCTAAACCCTAAACGCTAAAGCTTCCGGAGGCAATCCAGCAGGAGCCGACTTTGCTGCGGCCTTCCTCTTCTTCCTGATTAGTGGCCCCTGGCCTAAGATAGTTTCTGGACTTTGTGGATTCAGGGTTTAGGGTTTAGGGTTTAGGGTGGGTTGTAAGTCTTGCAAAATGCTCAGGATACAGATATGTAGCATTGAACTCTACGCGTTTATAGTGCCAAGCCACAGCTCTAACTTTGGAAGAAATGAACAAGTTACTAGGACTGCGTTGAGCCGCCCTTTAAGCTTGCGGTCCGGGTCTGCACTCTTTGCTTTCCTATGAGCTTGTCTATGGGATCTAGCTAGGCATCACCGACCAGGTGAAGTTTGGGAGAGACGCGGGCGAGATTATATGAGCTATAGTCTAAACTCCTTAAAGGGGGGTTATATAGGGAGTTATATAGGGGACTACTATAGGGGTTACTAAGGGAGATACTAGGAGTTTAGACTATGGCTCATATGAGGTTTTAGGGTTCAGGGTTCAGGGTCCTTTCAGGAGGGCTGCAGGCTTAAGAGCTTTGCGAAGGCATGTGCCTTGAAGGCTGGCAGCCAGACGAGCTTGTCGACAAGAATGTATCCCGTGAGTTAACATCAGTCGGGAGCAAGTAGTTGTGACAAGAGCACTATTTATGTTAGAAATGACTCTCACAGTAATTTCAGAAGCAGCAGCGGCTTCAAGTGTAGTAAGTGTATCTGTATATATATATATAAGCACCTAGATTCCAGTTCATGTTCCATCTTCTTTTCAGTTTGATTCTCCATCATTGTCACATTCTCGGAAATTATTTAGGCCCTAAGTCCGGAAACGAAATTGTGGCTTCCATGTTCTTTGCCATTCCACTAAAACCCTGAACCCTTAGTTGTAGTTTGCATTTTCTTTTCCATTCTGCATATATATATATATCCTACATAATCCCCATATATCACTGAGACCCTAGACCCTAACCCCTAAACCCTGTTTTTAAAGTACTTCCCCTATACTAAACCCTCAACCCTAACCCTTAAGAATCCTCTCTTAGGCCTTGCCCTCAGTGCTGGCATCGGTGGGGGTGGACTGTACGTGCCGCTGCTGATGATCATCCTCGGTGTCCATGCTGAACCCCAGACCTGCCCCAGAAAGTGGGTTTAGGGTTTAGGGTGAGTTTTATGCTGCAACACTAAAACCCAAGAAGGGCATTGGAATGGTACTGTAGTAGGAACTGCAGGAATCTGTAATTGTGGCCGTGGGAAATTGATGGGCCAGGGATCAACTTCTAGTGCTTCTGATTTTGCTTCGCAGCTCAGCGCAAGATTTGGGATCCAGAACATGTGGCTCACGATCCGTGACTGGCAGGCCGTAGCACAGTATCAAGCTGAATTGAATAGGGTCCTGCGCGTCATTCGGGGTATGCGCCAGAGCGCCTTGTTGGCATGGCGGCATCGGTACCACAGCGCCGTACTCGAGCCTGCCCAGAGTCGTACAGTAAAAGCGCTGCGATTTGAAAAAAAGCCTGGCAGGAGACTGCCTAGTCTACTGCGGCAAATGGTTAAAAGGTTTGCAGAAAGCATGCACAAAATCGCTGCGCAAATTTGCACGCGCACCGTGCTGTTCTTAAGCTTTGCATTGCCGGAAAGTCAATTGATTTCTCGGCAATTCACCTGTCACAACTGTGTGCAGCAGCAAGCCATGTGGTACCTGACTAAGCCCATCAAACTGACCCCATGACATGGCAACAAGGTTTCCAGGTGCACGAAGCCACTGCCATTTCCCAGCCCTGCTTGGCGGGAGGCAGGGCTCAGGGCAAGTTACCCTTGCAAGGGCTCCTGGTTTTAGGCCTTGTTAGCTTTGTAGGTGTACCCACAAGAATGAAGAGTCATCCCTGTGATTATTGGCGTAAGGCTAGACCGATTTCAATACTCCGTTCCTCGCTTTCTCTGGACTCTTGTGGTTCCAGGGCCCAATGCTCAGCGCAGCCTAAACTCTTAAAATCTGTGCAGCTGCTCCACTCCAAGCCTGGCTTGCCTCTGCAGGTGCCGCAAGCGCTTTGGTTTACAACCTCCGACAGCGCCACCCATCTGGCCGCAAGCCCATGATAGACTACGACTTGGTGCCGCTTTAGCTGCAGTTCTGGTAGGTGCGCATACTTCTTGTAGCTAGATGGTCTTTGTCATGTCCAAGTACAACAGACGGCAAGCAATCCGGCAAACCATTGTGAGTGCTAGGACAACCATTCCAAGAAACAACCGTCCAGTGGAAGAAGAACCGGGTTTTGATGTGAAGGACTTACATTCTGCCCAACTTAATAAGTGTGACCGTTTGAAAGGCTTTCTTTGCAATTCTTTGTGACTAGCCCTCTTACCTGGCGGACTGCTGCGAAGCATACACGGGTCTGCTCAGAGCCCAGACTTGGCAGTGGTGCCCTGGAAGCCTAGACCTTAGTTTATTAGTATCAGTATCATTTTTGTAGTATTATTATTATTAGTAGTAGTAGTAGTAGTGCTATTATTACTATTATTGCTATTATTGCTATTATTACTATTATTACTATTATTACCATTATTACTATTATTACTAGTATTACTATTATTACTATTACTATTCTTAGTATTGGTAAGGCTGATCATGGGGCCCAACTTGCTGGTGGGAGCCATGGTGGCTTGGCTCGTTCAAGGAATGAGCTAGGGTTTTTAGCGTTTGGTGTTCCCCCTTACATAGGGTTTAGGGATTAGGGTTTAGGGTTTAGGAGTTAGGGTTTAGGGTTTAGCGTTTATAGTCCCCCTTCAATAGATAGAATATGGAATTGACCACTATTGGAATAAGATCCCCATATACCCCATGTTCTATCTACTTGGGGGGACTAGAAGCTTAAGGGTTTTGAGCAAAACCCCTAAGCTTAAGGGTTTTGAGTCTAGGGCTTAGTTAGGGCTTGGGGGGGTAATGGCTTAGGAAGCAGCGATGAGACGCTCCTTGTTGAGGTTCAGTGAGTGCGCTGGATTTGCATGTGACACGCGTTGGGTGGGGGCAAGACATTAAGAGAGAGCATCCCTCCAACCAGGGATTTACTTGGAAGGGCCTTCATAGAAAAAGATTTCGCTCCCATTAGAATGAATGGGTCCAGATGGGTGTAACCCGACGCAACTCCCAAGGTAGGCAGCTTCTTGAACTTTTCGCTGCCCTCCTGGCTGATACTGGTGATGCTGGTGGCGATCCTATGCCATTCGGCATTTAAGACCTTCAAGAAGGCTGGGGCAAAACAGGTTCAATGCCATTGTTTCTGTTGGCAAGCTGCGGCCTACTGATGTTGCGAGAGAAGCAAGTCCACTCGAAAGTCTGAAGCTTCAACATTTCAGCTTAGTGGAGCTTTGCTGAGCGAGAGCACAATCATCTGTGTCCAGCTAGACCAAACTGCAAACAAATCCCCAAGTTGAGAAGCGTGAAGAAGGCCGTGGAGACCCTGCGGAAGGAACGCGCTGGGGAGGTTCGCGGGCTGAAGCCGAACAGTTCGAGCCCAAGTGCCGGTTTTCGTTGTGTAACATTCAAGTACCTAAGTGGTTGACACCGCAATGTCATGGGTGGCCCGGCGAGTCCGCATGTAGTCAAGCCTTCTAATTTTGCACTTGCGGAGCAATGCGAAATTTTTTCATCACTCGCTTCATGCAGCAAGGTGATGCCCGCCTCTCCAAGAACCCCATCGAGCGATGCCTCAAGCTCCTCGGCCGACGCAGTAGGATCACATAGCATGACCATTCGGGTCGTGTAGTCATTCTCCTCTGGCTTCAGCACCATCCTGCCAAATCTTGGAAACCTACGGCCCGCAATCTGGTTGCAGAAAAGGGTGGGGATCCCAGTATACAAATAATACCAATGGAGAATCCAATGGAAAACATGGAACATGAAATGGAAGCTGGTGAGGCATGCCATAAAGGGTCCATAGCATCCATCCAAAAAGTGGCGTTGCTCAGGGCTTGGCCCAAATGGGACCAGCACGCTCATTGGAAGCTTACAGGCCGTGGGGACTACTCAGTGGTTCTTAGTAGGGAATATTGGAATATAATCCCTACATATATACATGTATACACACTCCTTTATTCCCAACTATAACCCAAATAGATGCCCTGGTACGATGTAGTGGTTTCCACTTTCTTGTCCATGTTCCCTTCGCCAGTAAGGCTGTGAGTGTGAAGCTCCCTGTATAGACCCTGTATGTTCCCTTAACCAGTAAGGCTATGAAGCGCACCTATATAAACCCAATATGTTTCCTATAAGCCCTAGAAAGTAGTTTCCATGTTCTTTTCCATTAGCCCCATGTAAAACCAATATATTCCCTTAACACGTAAGGCTATCCTTGGCTTTTCCAAGGTTGCTTGGCCTCAGCAAGCGCTATGCTGAGTTCGAGGAGCCAGCCGACACGCCATACCCGCAAGGTTGAAGGGTTGGTTCAGTAGGGAATAATGGATGAATGAATATGGTATAAAATAGGCGTTATTTGAGCTATGTTCTAAACTCCTAGTACCCTCTTGTTCTCCCATATATATGCCCCTATATAACCAACCCCCTTTAAGGAGTTTAGAGTATAGCTCAGATACGAATTATATTCCTCTGGCAGAATTGCTTTTTTATACCTTCGCATTCTACCATCCATCCTTTAGGGTTCAGGGTCCAGGGTCTAGGGATGCTCTTAAACCCCAAACCCTGAAACCCTTAACCCTGAAACCCTAAACCCTAAAACTAGGAGCTGTCTTATGCTCATCATGAGTCCAGGGCAAGGGCTCTTCTCACGTTGTGGCGTAAAGAGGGCCTGCAGTGCCGAAATGCTTATATAGGGGTTATATTGGGGTTAAATTGGGATAATGGAAAAGAAAATGGAAACCTGATCTGCGGACATGACGTATGAATTGGAAACGGCAGGAACCAACAGGCACCTGAGCCCCCCCAAGAACTGTGACCAGGACCCGGGGGGCCCCGCGGCGCCCCCTTCCGTTGTCGGCCGCGAGCTTGATGCAGGTGCCCAGGGTGTAGAGGTGCAGGCTGGATGGAGACCAAGCTTCTAAGTCAATTCTGGCTTAGCGCTGCAGCTCTGAGATGTACAGATGATTCATTTTTTCTGGAGTTTACGGTCAAATTCGCATGCAGGGGATCTGGATTGGGCTGACAGCTTGGATTTGCTGCTCAAGGGAATTTCTATGACTATTGCTATTACTATTACTTTTACCTCTACTATCATTACTACTATTAATATATTATGTATTAGGCCATGGTGCGTGCCAAGAAAGATGCCTGGTAACATGAACTCAGGGAGAAAGGCGGGGAGAGGTGGTATGATTACAGTGTAGTTGCGATCAAGAACTGGCATTCGTTACATGGCATAGGTCTGCATTTCTTTGTGGCATCCCCTGCCAAGGGTGCTAGGGGCCATAGAGCCCTTGAGTCTGCAATTCGCACCATGCCGCATCCATCTTGCTCTCTTCTTTATTAGAGCAACATGCAACTCCACTGACAACACCTCACTCTCCTGCAAAGCTGTGTAGCGACCCCAGGAGCCATTAGCACATTCCGCGCTATACCACTGAAGATGCCAGTAGTCGGTAGATCTGAGCCAGGGAGACTTCCCTGATGCGCCACATAGGAGTTATAACCTGCCGCGTAGGGCTGCAGTTGCCAGGGCAGATCAAGCTGGAGCTGCAGAACTCGGTGGACAAGGATCCTGAAGGCCTGACGTACAAACCTTCAGAGTGTTGTCGGGTTGCGCCCTTTGTCTCTAGTCTTTCTTGGAGTAGGCACAAGCGAACAAGAAATCACCTGGGCTGCGGGGCAGTTTCCGCTGGGCTCACGCAGCTCACGACATCAACCTGCTAGAGACCTGAGCTGTTCGGTGAAGCTTCAGGACAGATCCTGGAACAGAAGATGGCGCGGGAGCCCTCGCTGGACACAGCACAGGTCTCGCAAACCTCGCAAAACGTGGGCCAGGAGCCGCAGTACCCGCGCGGGAAGCTCATAGGCCACGGCTTGCACTTCTGGCTTTCGCGTTTTCAGATTTGAAGCCTTCCTGGTTGATTGGGGGGGAGCCGTGCCAAGTTGTTTCTGGGCTCTTTCCGGATATTGGGCGCTTAGGTCGGAGAGGGTGGGTGCTTCAATGTGAGTTGGTGTTTGTGAGGGCAAACCAGAGAGTTCTAGCCAGGGTGTGGACATCACGGGATCCGTAGCAGTGACTAACTTTTCATCAAAAGCTTGCAGGGGATATTCAAAAGATAAACATGGGAACGTCTTGCTTCCTGCTGTGCCATGCTTTCAACAGTTTCCCGTACTCTGCAGGCTTCTTGCTGATGTGGGTCGTGCTGGTGTGTTCCATCTTCTTCCGTGGCGGCCATGCCACTCCAGGCATTGTTGCCGTGTGTTCGAGCATGCCGCGCGACAGCAAGGAAACCATCCTGAATCCTGAGAATGCATGCAACAACTTACTGAGGGTCAGTGAGGAACAATGGAATATATATATATATATTCAATTATATATATATATATGAGCAATGGTCAATACTCGCGTATTAGGCACGAAGAGAAGGAATGCCATGAGATGTAGGAATCGCGAGAAAAGCCCCAAAAGCGAATGGACCCCCCAAAAGCGATACCCCTCAATCTGAGACGTAAGCATGACTGTGTTTTGGCTGAACCCCCCAAACGCGATACCGCTGCTTGTATCCTACGCCAAAACCCCCGAAAGCCATGGGACCCCACCAAATTGTCCATGGCATCGGATTATACAAGGAGTTTCGGCGAACGCTCATATAATAGGGATGATGTAGGGATTATACTCCCGTTCTCCTTACTAAACGCCAGTAAAACAAGGGCTTGTGTGTCAGCCCGGCAATGTCTTCGAGGTACTGGGTCATCGCCCTCGCCACCGCTGCCCAGCTCGTCATCCTCAGCATCTGGGTTGCGGTTAAGGAACTTCAATTGTTACCATACTGGGTACTGTATATAGCAAATAGTAGGTTTCCCCAGTATAGTAACTTAAATTGAGTTTCTTAACGGCAACCCAGGCATCTCATCCTCTGCCAACGCCATGCGCATGGAGGCAGAGCGAGGCCATGGGGTTCAGCGAGTGGATGGATGAAGCTATTTTACTAGGGGCTTTAGGAGCTGCTACTAGTAGAAACATTGCAGGCAGGGAATTGTGGGGGAAAGAGCCAGTTAGCTGGGCAGGATGCCTATTGCGAATATCATCTAGCTGCTGGTCGCAGTCAGGAATGCGGACGCACATTTATCATTTTGTAACAGTCTCAAAAACTAGGTGCCCGGGAACAAACCAGCCATGCGAGCTTAAATCAGCGCACTTGCGCTCAAAGCCTCTTGCCTGCAGTCCATGCTGGCCGACCAGCACAAGACGAGGATGCAATTCAATGGACGCCTGGGGCTCAATTTCAAGGATCATTCAGAAGCCTGCACCATGACCGGCGCCCTGCAAGATGCTGCAGCTGTGGGAGCAATTGCAGTTAGCACAACCGCAAGTCTCCCGAAAGAAGGCAGCGTTGCAGATTCGCCTCTATCAGGTCTCACAGTTTCTTGCCTTCTACGCAGAGGTTTCCCCATCTTTTTCCGTTGCGAATGTCAACAACTTGCCTTGACTGCATCGTGACTTCAGGTCACGAGTTCCCTGCTCTCAGCTGACCTATGCCGTGAGTCAGCGCGTTGTGGCATGTGTCACTAGCCCAGGTTCCGGACTGCAGTGTCTGTCTCCGTCTGGTCACTGTTTGCCCAGAGCTGAGCTATGGAGTGCAGTGATATTCATTGTCATGAGGTCCCCAAGCCGTTGTCAATATCGCAACAAATATTCGCGGGCCGTGGAGCACACAGCGTAAGTGGCCTTCTAGTGCAGTTACAGACTTGTAGTAAATAGCACAGATTCATCACTTGTGTGAATAAGTTCACGTTGAGCAGTGCATATTTGCAGGTCCAGCCCTGAGCAGGGATGTGTGTACACATGTCGGCGTATAAAGCCTGATGCAAGTCCAAGTGACCCTTGACATTGCTTACCACATTTGCTTTTCTCAAATGTCTACCACTGAACTGCCAAGTCTTGAGGGATTAACTCGGGTCTGGAAGTTTGAAGCTAAGTACAGCTGAGTAAGCCACAGGAACGTGGGGTGTTGAGGCTGGCATGCTTGCTGCACTTTGCGGCATCGGCGGCGGCATGATCATGGGTGCGGCCTTGCATTAGAGATCGATTCATTGCTGACGTCTTGAGCTGCATGCACTGCACGCAGAAGCGCTGGAAGATGCTGCGCTTTGTGCAAGTTCGTCGCTCTGGTGCAGGTCCTAAGCTGTTGGACCTGGGGTGCTTGCCGCAGGTCGGATGAGTGGTGATGGTTTGCCTGTAATGATGATAGGTGGTCAGGAGTCTTGTGTAAGCCTCCTGGAAGGGATGAGGCGAAGCTGCACAGAGGCATGTTGATAACAAGCCTGCGGAGCGGAAGCGGAAGCTTGACGAAGCTTGACAACAGCATGTCACGGCATCAGTCTTGTGCAGGTCCAAAGTGCAACGACTGCCACAAGCTGAGCAGCTGCTGTTTGGATTAGGGCCTTGTACCTTCGTGAACCCTGTGCGAACCGGCTAACCAATACTAGCATGCTCCCAACAACAGCCCGACGCTGAGGCTACGACTTTGTTCGTCATGTCCACATCAACCACAATTGCCTTCTTGGTGCAAGGCCTGGGCTGATTGTTCGAACTGCACTAGGCCATGCCCTGCAACACAACACTCCAGTTGCAAGTGGTGACCAGGCACTGCGCCCATTGACTACTCCCTCTTCCTGGGGCTTGCCACCGCTATGGGAGTGAAGCCCTGAGAATTACAGAAGCCGTCCACAGCTTTGAGCTAAGTGATGCTGCACGGACGCGTGTGAGAGCTGCAGATCGCACCAACTAAATTTGAAGCGGGATGATGGGAGTCTACAATTTGCTGGTTCCAGCAGGGAATAAGGGAATATATTCTGTAAGGACTACTATATAGGGGTTGTATTCCCTTATTCCCTACTAGGAGCCAGCAAGGCAAGCGGTGTCTTGAGGCCGTTGTGGGCAAGGCCGTGATTGGCTGGGTCGTAAAACGGACCCGCAGACCATCGGCGCCTGGGATTCGAGGCTTAGGCAGTGATAGGAAGAGAAGACATCATTCATGGAACCTGTCTTGCGCGCCTAAGATTAAAGCAAAGGCCAGGAATCTGAAATCTTGCAATGACTGCCGGTCTGAGGTGTGCCCTAACCCCTAAACCCTGACCCGTAATCCCTAAACCTTAGTGCCTCTGTCTGAGGATTAGTCATACTACTGGCACCTACTGGAAGAATTGCGCACAAGCCAGAACCATTTTACAGCTCAGTTGTCTGAAAGATACTCGAGGGGTGTCGATTCGTTCTGTCCTGTCAGGGCTGTCATGCTACTCTGCCCGGACAAGCGGAATGCTTCAAACGAATAAGAAGGTCAACCAGTAACGCCAGGAGGCTCTAACTGGTCATCGGCACCCTCTAAGCTGCGAATAATGGTACTGCTTGAGGTCATCATGTTCATCCTTGGCGGCATCATTGCAACATCCGTGCGCAGCTAAGCAACCCCAGCACGTTCCAGGAAACTTCAGTTTACACCATGCTGGCCAAGCACCAAAATCTATCTGAAGCAGAGCCTTGCCGAAACCTTTTACCCTGAAGAACAAGTGCTAGCTCGTATTAGGCAAAAGGATCAATTTGTGAGATGATTCAAGCAAGAGCTGCCATAATGTGGACTTCGGATTACTAAAGGGGGTCGTATTACAGCTAAATCAGCCTGAACGGAATAATGAAAAGGGAGTCGTATTAAAGCTAAATCCGAGCTGAACGGATTAATAACAACATAGGAACGGAATAGTGCATGCTGGCTTTTGGAAACGCCCAGGCTTTAGAATCCAGGGCTTAAGGTCCAGGGTTTAGAGCATAGGGTTTAAGGTTTAAGGATTAATTAATTAATCAAGGTTTGGGTCTAGGGTTTAAGGTTTCAGGTTTGGGAATCAGGGTCACAGGTTCAGGGCGTTATGTTCGGGCTTTGAATTTTATTTACAGGCTCAAGGTTCGGGATTGGCCCGGGACCCCAAACAACTTTTCCCGAACTTGTTTGGGGGCCCCCGATTATTCAGATCCGTACTTGTTAGGGGGGGGGGCTTTATAATCAGAACTAGAAAACCCCGATTACTCTTCGTAGGAAATCAGCATGCATCAGCGAAGCCTTAACACTTGTAGCGGTACTGTCTGGGACAACAGTGCCAGGCTGCAGCAATTCAAAGCCCTTGGCACACACGGAGGACTCTGAGTAGTGATGCACTTTGCAGACGCCGGCATGCAGTTTACTCGTAGACAGACCCCTATGCAATCCGTTAGGAGCACGTCAGGTCTTGTACAGTATGGGCCATTGGTAGTGTTGGCAGGAATAAGGACTACACCCAAGAGTGATGTGAGGAATCATGGCCTTGACATACTCAGGTGGCGGTCATGTCTGTGACCGGTGCCTCAGCAGCCTGTGGTACAACAACGGTGCTCTGTTCTTACGACGTTAAGTTGGGATTTCCCAAAATTAAGGGTACCTTTTAATTCTAGAGGTTGTATAGGAGGTATTCAGGGTTTAGGGTTTCCCAAAACTAGGCGTACCTTAAAAGGGGATGTAGGGGATACATAGGGTTACTTAGGGTTTAGGGGTACCTTTAAAAGGGGATGTACGGATTATATTGGAGTTATTTAGGGTTTAGGATTTCCCAAAATTAGGGGTACTGCT
>CAJNIZ010002714.1:68537-82828 GCA_905231905.1 Symbiodinium pilosum
AGGATGGCTTTTAGCAGGTACCTTTAAAGGGGATGTAGGGGATAAATACGCTTATTTAGGGTTTAGGGTTTCCCAAAATTAGGGGTACCATTTGTGGGGTCCCCATCATGGGGAACGATACAGTAGTATTTTGGGGTCTATATTGGGTCACCCTATTTAGGGAAACTACGAAGTACAACTTGATACCCATGATCACGACAGACATTGCTGGTACCTGTTAGTACGACTATGACTATGACCACTCCAGATAATGCGAGCTGATAGCCTTAGTGCACCCGCTTTCAAAGCCGTGCCCTCGGGCTGCAGGCTTCATCGATGTGGTGGACGACATCATACAGGGCCGCAACCTGAGCTGCAAGACTTTGAAGGGTGCCTTGTGTCAAAACCGTGAACAGCAGAATGCAAGGACACTGCTAGGCATGACCGCACTAAATGTCCATATTTCAACGAAAAGCAGCAGTTGCAACAGCCTTCAGGGGCCAGGGTGTGAAAAGCGGCTTCGTGGTCAACCTTTTTGCTCCAATTTCTGGACTGGCTATCGCCGAGTGACGTCTCATACCACGTTGTGGCACAGCTATTGTCAAACCGTAGCAGGCCGCGATTTGGGCTTCCGAGATCCCTGCATCGTTGCCTGAGCCCAATATGACGGCAACAACTAGCCATGTTTGTTCCATTAGTGCCAGCCGGTACTGACAAAGCCGCTGTTCGAAATTGAGTTTAGCTTCCATGCCTGTGAGCTGACCGCGAAACTCGGACAGCTTCCAGGCGACACAGAGCAAAGCAGCAGGGATACAAGCAAAACACAAACCCCTTCACAAACGCAATCTCATGATAACTTGTTTGTGTCCTGTGCATGTGCTTTGATAATTAACAAATGTAGACCCCTGATTAATAAACCCCTTCCTTTCCAGGGCCTTAATAGTAGAACCCTTATCTAATCCGTATTACGGGGAGGGGTTTATTAATAAGGGGTCTACGTTAGGCATGCCATTGAACCAAGCCATCATCGAACGGAAGGCTTGGCTTTGCAGAAGAGGAAAAGGGCCCTATGGGGGTTTCCCCAAATAAGGGATAATCTATTGGGTGTCCCTATAACAGGGATTAAAGTATTTTGGGATCTATATAAGGGTCCCCCTATTGTGGGAAACTACCTCCAAATTTCTACAGTTCGCTGCAAGATATTTGAAGATTCACGCGCCATGAAGAGATAACATCTCGTACGTTGCAAGACGAGTTAACACGATATTGTGATGAATATAATTTTGAGACTGTCGGGCCACACTTATGGAAGAAAGGGGAAATTAGCATGAACGCCGCTTCCCCTACGAAGATACTGAAAAAGCTTCTTGCTATTCGCAAGCTACGCAGGCTCCCAATATTATAATTGATATTAATCTCTCAACTCTCGATCATGATAATGCCACTTGCGGCCATGTCACTCGCGTGGGGCCCAGCTTTTCCGGCTCTCCATTAATGCCACCTCTGGATTCTCCAGGGGCTCTAGATTTACCGAGATTTTGGGGCTCTTCGGAAAAGTCTAAAATCCTAAAAATATCTGAGATGTTTGTTGCGGGGGGGGATAAACAAAAAATCTCAGAGATGTTTAGTCGCATGCCCCTCTCTCCCCATCATTTATATATCTTTCTGGCTGTTTGTGCAGCAGCTCGGTCGTTGGCATTGGTCGCGCTCCCCACTCTTGTAGAGCTCTTAAATTCCCGTGGACAGGCACGGCCGACCTGAATTCTCAAAGATTTTGGATCTCACTCTCGCGCCTCTAATTTTGGGCCTAATTCGCTTTTTGAGGGTATGTATTTCTCTTGCAAAACGATATGCTGATCGCCCGAAGCGATAAGTTTTATATTTCTCGAAAATCTTACGAATCGATAACGTTCTGAAGGCAGAATTTAAAACGCCTGCAAAACGATAAGCTGATCGTCCAAATGCGATAAGAATGACGAATATTGGAAAGATTAATTCTAGGGTTTGGCTGCGAGCTCATTTTATTGCGTTGCGATGGTCCGTCGTTCTGATCTATTTTTCACGTCTGCCGATATATGAATCTAGCAGATTATCTATTAATCTATCAATCTGATTGTCTATCTGACGGCCTCTCATTTTGATATTAAATTCTTAGTTGAATTTAATTCTATTGATGAAATTATTGGTATTTCGGTCTGTCAATCGGGCGATTCGATGATCTCTCGAATTTATTAATTTCGTTATTTATTCAATTCTCGGCATAATATATTATTGATGAATCTAGTTTGAAGCGCGTCGGAGAGAATATCTTGTATTTATGAGATTTTATATATTCTGGGATTCCGTTTAATGATAGATCGATTTAATCGTTAATCTTTTATAAAAGGAATCAATTTTCGGGCGGTTGAGTGCACGTAAATCTATCTATATCCGTAATAAATATTTTTTTACCGATAGAGAAAATCTATTTGAGATGCGGCTATTTTTGATTTTGACGCGAATTCATTTGGCGATGAATTTTCAATATCTACCGAATCTATTTTTGAAAATATTTCAATAAAATGGCACGAGCATAGTTATTTATAATTATGTCGCTTGCGATGGGCTTAATTTCTCCGGCTCTCTTTCAAAATATTTCTTGCGGTCTCTCTAGGGATTATATTTTTTCTTTCTGTTTGATTTATTTTTTCGGGTTATCTATAGGAGGGCATAGGGCGATCTCTCTATTTTGTTGATATTCAAATTTCCGTGGAAAATTGCGGTTGATCTAAATTCTGAAAGATATTGGATTTCTTCTCCGGATGATCATTCTGGGAATTAGAATGATAGCTAATTAATAGAACGATCTATCTCTATCAATCTCTCTATATTTCGGCTCTTTATTCTGATATTATTTATTTATCGGTCGAATATTTTCTTGATATAATTTTTGAATTATTGATCTCGTATTTATGAATTATTAATAAATCAGAATATCATATTTAATCATTTATTATCCCTCTCTCTTAAAAAATTATTGGACGGCTAGATATTAATGATTGGGAAATGATATTCATTTCGATTCTTCTAGAAATGATTATAAGAAGGTCGGGGCGAGGCCTCATATATATTATCGTAGGACATTAAATTTCGAATAAATAAAGATAATTCAATAGATCGTTCAATTAATATGAATAAGATTTCTTGGCAGGAAAATCTTAGATATGAATATAAGAGGATCCTAGGGATCTTCATATATATCGTCATAGAATATAGAATTTCAAATAAATATAAATTATTCACTCGAAAAAAATAATAAGAATCAATAAAACAAAGATTCGATAGATATTTCTATATATATTTCATGATTTTATACCATAGATTATTGATATTCAAATTATTAGATTTCCTCTCTTTTATAAATCTTCGTGGCGATAAAATATCATATAATGATTATATTTCTATATCTTATTGTAGAAATGATTTTCCTATCCCTCCTTATTTATTTTCATATAGATAAAATCGAAAATGATTATTAGAAATGGATTCTCGGATAATTCCCTCCTATAAACTAATTAAAATAGAAAATATTAGGAGATATTACGAAATCGGATTATAGATTATCAGAAAAATGATTTCGGATTCCTGGGATCCTCTCCCCTCCCAATCATATCCTATATCCCTCAGAATATTCCTAGATTCCCTGCTATTCCCAAATATATTAGCGAGGAAATAATAGGAAATCAAGATCAGGGATTTATAGAAAATATGATCGCAGAATCTTGGGAAGTTCATTCTTCCTTCCAATCATTTCTTATACGCCCCGGAGCTTTCGTAGATTTCCTAGCAAATATCAGGAAAATCAGGAATCTTCGCCGAAAAAATTATTATTCCTGATTCCCCGCTCCTTTCAAATGCGTTGGCTGGCAAATATGAGGAAAATCGGGAGCAAAGATCTATTGAACAAATATTTGCAGGCTCTTGGGGTCCCCTCCTTCCCCCTACAATCATTTCCTGGGTCCCTCAGAATCTTCCTAGATTCCCCGCTATTATTAAATACGATAATAATTTCCCGCTATTCCCAGATATATTAATTAGGAAATATTAGGAAAGCCATGAGCAAGGACCTCCCGAAAAAATGATTGCAGATTGCCCCCCCCCCCGGCCCCTGGGAACTCCTGCCCCCCATATCATCATATCCTGCATTCCAGGATAGGGAATTATTTTAACGTTTAGGCTCAGCGCCGGATCTTATCTGTACGCGCCAATCTGATTGATCGATAAAGTCCTGGACGTTCAATTTGAGAATATAAAATCCTAAGATATGGAAATATGATAGGAAGAGATTGGGAATATAGGCGGGCGACGCCAGGCTAGCAGATATCAATCCCCCTCCCTTTCTCATGTCTAGAAAGGAAGAATTGGGATTTAGGGCTCTAGATAGATGTATCAAAGAGGCAACGCAATAGGATTAATAAGATTCTCTTCTATCCCTAGATATCTTAGCTAGGAAATATTTGGAAATCAATTCCAAGAAATCCCAATTATCAGGACTATCGATTCTCATAATAATAGTAGTCGTTATTGGATCAGGAATCATAAGAATAGAAATAGAGAATAAGAATATCATATAATAACGGCATTATTCCTAATAATGGCATTCTTATTTTCTTTATATTAGCGCCTGAATCCAATTATTTTGATATTATTCATTAATGATCTTGATAGCCTACGATATTCTCATATATCTTCATCTTTGGATATAATATAGATCTGCCGCCCCTTCGGGAAGGGGGAGAGGGAATTCCCTTGAAATGATTACAAGGGGGCATTAGATTTCATAAAGAGGAGGATTATTCTATTAAAAAATAATATTTATCGGATCTATTATTAGATCGTTTTTTCTTGATATTAAGATCATCTATTATTCATAGAATTTATATTTTGATATATTTCCGATTTAATAATATTCTTATCTAGATAATTTAAAAAATATATTAGATCACGCATGATTTTATTTGAAAATAATGAATAAAATTCATATGATACGAATTTTGTAAGAAGAATTAAGATTCTATATTATATGAAAATCTATGATAGATGAAAATATTGAAATTACGGATTTAAATATCACGATATTTTGATATTCTAATCATTTTGATCATTTAGAATAGAAATTCAGAATCGTTTAGAAATCTAAATATTATAGGTTTAAGAAGAAGCTATTTTTGATTCTTGAATTCTTGAAATATCTTTATGAATTTAATTCTTCATTTTCTATTGATTATATTTAGAAAGATCTAGCATTAAATATCATTCTGATAAATAAGAGATTTCTATGAATCTTCGATAATCTTCGAAGATAGATTAGATTTCGATGTCATTAATATATAGATCTCAAATTAGGTCCTAATGAATTGAGATTTCTGAGATTGAGGGGATGATCTCTCCTCAAATATAATCTTATAGAAACGGCGGTTCTGGGCGTCTCGATTCCTGATATCTCTTAAAGGAAGCTACGATCTTGGAAGAGAAGATCGTATGAATTGATTCAAAAATCTCATTATTTGCGAGATTTGCAGATCTCTAAGACCTTCATGTATAAATGAAATAATCTTCATTACTTATCGCAGGGATTGAAATGAGATCTCTCATATTAAATCCAATATTTGGAATCCCCGCATCATATCAATCTTATTAGATGATTTAAATTGAATGATAATAAAATCAAATCCGATATCTAATTCGATAATCAATTCATAGATATCTTTTTTCTAATAGAAAGATAGCAGATCTTTATAATATCAAGATGATAGAAAATTTAGATAAAAATTAAATCTCTCATCATGAGATCATTTAAAAAATCAATGAATCTAAAAAGATTATAGAATCGTCATGATAGAAAATATATTTCCAAAGAAATATCAATTTGATATTCGTAATAATGAAAAGAATCGAATCTAAATTTCAATATTATTTACTGCCAAATTTCAATTCAAAATATTATCTCCGAGCCTTTATGAAAACAGATTTAGAGAAGCCTTGGGCAAATATATCGGATTTATTGATAATAAATTGAAGGACCTTAGGCATTTCAAAAAGGCAACGCGGAATTCCAACTTATATTTGAGGATGGAATAAGACGATATTCGAAAAGAATCCGTGCTCAATAAGATTAATAGTGGTCGCCAGAATCTAATTCAAGAATCATTAAACTGAATTGTCATCCCTTTATAGAATTCTATAATTCCTATCGTAAAAATAAAATCTTTGAATTTATCAGATTTACGCGCCTTCTCCCAAGAAAGATCCGCCTCCGAAAAATCAAATGAATATAAATAAAAAGAAAATATCGGCAATTCCTATCTCTAATAAAAACGATTCTCCAATGCCTTCCAATTAAATTCAGTTGATTCAGAATATTCTATGCGAATCTTCATTACTTAATTTATAAATATCAATTTTTTTGATCTTAGATTTTTGCGGAAGTTGTCTATCAAAGAAAATATATCTCCTGCCTATAAAATAGCATTATTCTCATTTCTATTTCTCGAGATCGACGAAGTATTCGACGTAAATTCGTCCTATTAATAAAAATCAAATATTCAAAATCCTGAGCCGATATAATTATCTTTTTTCAATCTATCTTCGTTATTCGAGTCGGATAACATCTATAAAATATAAATCTCTGAAAGATATTTCCCCTATCATTCATTTTAGAAACTATATTTTATAATATCTATATAGAATATTATCTTCATTCAAATGACCCAATCATGAAATATTTTCCCAAATCTTATTCAGAAGCCTCCCAAATGAATTATCTCATATAATATAATATAGCGGTCATTATGAGAAGAAAAATCTCATATGATATAATATAGCGGTCGTTATAAGAAGAAAATTCAATCTTAGAAAATACAGAGATTATCATGACGAAAAGAGAAAATGTAATCTCATCCGTCATAGAAGATTTAAATATCAATTATTATCTGCAAGTTTGTTAGATAAAATTCCTCTATATTCTAGTCTTCTTCTATCGTAGATTCATCTCACGTCCTGCCGTGGTGTTCATTACCCTCCTCGGCTTCTTTTTCCTCCTCTTCCTCGTCGGCTTCATGACTTGGAATGTAGGACAACAATGGGGAGCGCGTCCCCACTTTCAAATGTCTTCCTAGCAGCAGCAAATGCCGATGCGGAGTTCTCAAGATGGTTACGTCGTCTGCTACATGTTGGTCAGTAACAGGGAAATGCTGCCGCGATGGGGCATAGCGCCCCAATGCAAGGCATACCTTTGCAGGCAACGAAACCGCAAGGAATGCCCATGAATATGGGCCACATTGGAGGCGCCATGACAACTGTGGCCGGCGTTGCCCAACAAGGCCAGTACAACAACTTTGGTGGCTACGGATATCAAGGATCCAAAGGAGCGCCAGAAAGGGTGGGGGAAAGTACAAGTGGGGGTACTCAGGTGCTGATTCGGATTCCAACTGGAGGTCAAGGCCAGCCCAGCACTTCACGGCCAGACCCGCAAGCTCGAGCAAACAGTGTATCTCCCAAGGTCGGATATGACTAAGTCGATGGTCCGCCCAGCCGAAACACCATCAGTTCCCATGCCGCTGCCGAACAAGCAATGCATCTCTCAAGGTCGGATGTGACTAAGTCGATGATCCGGCCAGTCGAGACAAGACCAGCTCCCTGTAGAACAGAAAAGCAGGACGAAGTCAAGGACCATGCCGCTGCCGAGGATGCTGGAAGTCCAGAGGAAAAGGAGATGGATGGAGAAGCCGCTGCCCCTGCAGAGGGGGAAGATGAAGATGAGCAAGAAGAAGAGGAGAAGCAAGTTGAAAAATCTGCGCCATGGGGTGGGGGAACAAGGTGGAAAGGACGTAGAAGAGACACCGCAAGTTGAGGAGGCCGATGACAAGGAAGAGGGGGGACAAGTTCATGGAGATGACGAGGACGAGGATGACGCGGAGCAAATTGAGGCGGGAGATGATGAGGAAGAGGACGAAGAGGAGGAAAAGGAGAACGAGCGAAGATGGAGATGACGAGGATGAGGAGGACGTGGCGCAAGTTGTGGCTGCTGGGGCCATGGCTGCCACTGCAGCATGTTTGGCAGGGTCAGGAAGGCAAACCATCAAAGCTTGAGCAGAAACTAGACGTTACATCATCTTGTGTACATTGCATGGGCACCAACACGCGGATTGCTCGCAAGTATACTTAATGCGGGAGCTCAGTATTTCGCGTCATCGCATCTTTTTCCAAGGAGAGAACCTTTGAGGGGGAGTGCGAGCACTGGGCCTCCAATCATCGTTTTAGCGCTTACCTACCTTTGTCATTTCGAGGTCAGTAGTACGAGCCAGACCCTTCTAGATCCGGAAATCTTCTTCTCTGAAATAGATTTCAGATTCAGAATGGGAAAACCTTTTATTTCCCTGACCTATCCGCGCATACCCGATCACGAATATCAGGAAATTCAGATGAACTTTTTTGTTCTTCAGCTCCACTGTACAAGCGTAGGAGATCATGGCCTGGCCCATTTGTGGGCGACCATCCCATGACGTCTGACTAATCCAAGGGAATCACTTCGCCTGCGCGCGGGGAGCACTTGGTTGAGCAAGCCATGAAGAATTGCAAAGAACTTGCACTGCGACATGTGAACGCTCATGTTCTAATCGAGCTCTCAGGGACGCGCTGAAAATGAAATCACCAAGGGATGGATGCGAGCCTCCTCTTCCTCTTCTTTAGAGGCAGGCACACGTTCTTTTGCCACACACGCATCTCAGGACAAGATACATTAGCATGATGGCATGCCCTATGCTGTCCAGATCCTTATAACGTCGCCTGGATCTTGACATCCAGCACGCCAACACAGAAGAAGACCGTCCTTTCCTGGAAGCTTCGGAAGGGTTCCAGGGTGTTCGCAAGACTTATGATCTTCCACTGTCCCTTCCTCAGAAATGTATGTCGAATAACATGCCGAGACCGAAAGCGCACTCCCCTCATACCCTAACTCCAGTAAGAGCGGGGGCATGTCCCGTCATGGAAGCTGGAACATCAGGAGGATATCAGCTCAGGAGAGCGACATGCCGGCTCCGACACAATCTCTGGGTATTGGCTTCTGCTCCAAGCAATATGCCTCACCGCTTAGGCTTAACTCTGCATATGCACGCCATCAAACCACACAGGATAGGTGTTACGGCATGTCGGCTGGGGGTCATTGCCAAATTCCACACAAAATCTAGACGCGGTGGAGCCAGGAAAGACTCCACCATGGAAAACTTATCACCCTATGTAAGCCCATTATAGTCATGTCCATTTTCTTTTCCATTATTCCTATAAACCCCCTATATAATCCCTATACAACCTTTAGTAGTTTCCAAGAAAACTTACGGTCACCCTGAGCAAGGCCGATCCCGGTGCCTGCGGACAACACCTCGGAGCAGCGTGGGCCCAGGACTTCCAAGCCTTCCAGCAAACAGCAACTGGGTTGCTGTTAAGGAACTTGATTTAAGTTACTATATTAGGGAAACCATATTCATTACTATCTATATATATATATATAGACCCATTCCGGTAACTTAGTTTAAGTTCTTTAACAGCAACCCATGCAAGGAAGGAAGTGTCAGCCAAAGGATGCAGAAACCGCATATTACCTCAACAGTTAATGGAGACTCACCTGGAAAAGGAAATGGACAATGACACGGAAATGGGATTACCTAGTGGATTCTATAGGGTTTAGGGTCTCTCAAACTCATAAAGTCTTGATCTCTAAGGGGCTAAAGAAGCCCGACCCAAAAGGCTAGAGACTCTAGAGTCCTTCCCCACGCCCCAGAAAACGACTGCAAAATGCCCGTGTCGCTGTGGTCAGGAATTAGAGTTAAGCGTGACAATCCCTAAAACTATATTAAACCCACAACTCTACATATCCTTATATATATCCCGTATAAACACCCCGGAATCATTGAAGCCTCTACAGTTGGTCAACAAGCACAAACATGGCAGTTTTCTGCACCATGTACTGTGCATAAAGAGAGTGGCGTTTAGGGAGTATATAGGAAAAGAGAAGCAGAATGGCAGACAACATGTACGGTACTATTTCGGGTTTAGAGTTTAGGGATGTTATTTACCCCAATCATGGAGAATCAAGTGGACAAGAACATGTAAAATGAAATGGAAACTGGAAGTATCTAGTGAACCAGAGGGATGGCCCGAACCAAGTAAAACTACAATATTCTCATATTTCGAATACCACAGGAGGGGCGGGTGTAATCTAATTCTAAACTAGTGACCATTGTATCCCAAGCAAGATACTTCTCAACTGGGGCAGAACGAAGCCTCGTTCACAACTGTCACACCCTTAGCACCCGGCCCTGGCTCCAAGCCGCCATCAGCAATAGCAAAACTACAGAAGTATGTAGGGACCCTAAACCCTAGATGTGTTGCCAAAAGCATCCAGAAACGGGGCCTGTGAGTCCACCCCGGTGGGCAGCGAGGCGACATAGCCTGCGCCCGGTGCGGACGCAGTAGGCGGCGATCAGCTCCTTCAAGAAATATGGGAGGTTCTCAAAAGGGGCGGGGGCCCTTGCGCCCCCCCAAAAATGTGTAAGGATTATAAGGGAGATAGGGGGTCCTTACTAAGGTTACATAAGGTCTCTTCGGAGAACTCCTTTGTTAATGGATTACGGACAAAGCTCTGAGCAGGCAAATGTTTGCCTTAAAGGGGCTTTGAACCCCCGGGAGTGTGAGGAATGGAGCCATACATATTTCACAAGCGAGGGTCTCAAGTGCTATGAGTTTTTGAGCCTGGCATGCCATGAGATCACGTTGCATCTCAGTACCAGGCTGTCGTCATAATATAGATAATGACAAACTGTCACGCACTCAAGGCAATTACATTAGCTTTCCACCCTTAGCGCCTTGAATAAGTTGGCTGAGAAACCCAGCGGTTGATATGGAGCCACCTCAACATGTTGAGTTGGGGGCAAACGGGGGTAACGGGCTTGGCAGCTGTGTGAAAAAAGACGGCTAGGTCTAGGTCTGCAAGATGCGCGAAGGGTGTTCTGCTGCAATGATTGTGGCCCTAGGGTTCTTACTGAAGCCTTGACAGGCGGCAAAGGCTGAGTTCATCGGGGGAATATAACATTGCGTCCAAACGACCTAGAGGCTTAACTGCCACGGCTACAGCCTCCAAATTTCTGTGCTTTGGGCTCCTGCCAGCTCCAGCAGCAAGAGCTGAGCAGCTGGCAAATTTCATTCTGCTCTTCCAGTAGTGATGTTTCAGCTCTTCTTGCAACAGCTTCATGTGAGCCATTGTCTAAACTCCTAGTATCCCCCTTAGTAACCCCTATAGTAGTCCCCTATATAATCCTTAGATAACCCCCTTTAAGGAGTTTAGACTATAGCTCATGTGAGCACTGCATCTCAAGACTTGAGCATGTGAGACGCCGCGCTCCTCCTCTGGCACCAGGCAGATGTTCTGCGGCTGACCCAATGCGACTACCTGCAAAGGGTGCTCCTGGGCAGGGGTTACTGTTGATACTAAAAATCCTGCATGACCTTAATATACTATAGTACTATAATTCCCAAGGTATATGGTACTTAGGGTCATGCAGGATTTTTAGTATCCACCGTAGGACTCCTATGCTGGACCATGCTTGGGACACATATATTGAGAGGTTTGTCCTTAGACTGATTCACCCACTGCTTCTCTGGCTCCCTTTGGGGGAAAAACTGCAGGCAAAATGCGAACTACACAGCGCTGAGAGCTTTTGTTGGGTAGCGCCTGTCGCAGGATGCAACCCGCCATGCTCCAACGACACCCCTCAAAAGCACGAGATTCAGGTCTGGAACCCACTATGCATCTGGCACGCATGTTTGGATCAGACCCGGCCGAATACATCTGCAACAACACAGCATGTGAAAGTCCTCTGTGCTGCAGTCCACGTTAATCTCTGATCGCCAGGTCACCTTCATGACTTGCAACAACTATTGGCAGCAGTGCTCGCACTCAGGGCCAGGGGTGTCAGCCCGTTCTGCACCTAAAGCCTTGTCTGTCAACTAGGAGTATTTCGCATGAACTTTGATAGCACCTGCCGTCCTTTGCCTGCAATTCCCATCAGGCTACGGAAAAAAGGCCGGCAACTGAGTTGTGCTCGTAATTTCTGACAGGTGTTTGCACCTAGGTCTGTAGGAGTCCAGCGCAGCTTGGCCGGTATGACTGGCATGCCTCATTTGGATTTCGTTGCATCTGGTCCGCGGCCGGCCTCCTCGCACTTTGCCAGCAGTCCACCCGTTTCCAGCTTCCTTTTGGCAGGCATCACTTCGGCCTGTCCGTAAGAAGTGCTGTGGGGGCATTGAAAGACTTTCGGGGCTGTTTTGCAAGGGTATTAGAGTTTACGATTGCTGTGCGAGAACAAGACACATACTCTCTTGGGGGCCCGATCCTCCACAGATTAGGTTTTCGTGTGGAATCCGGAGGACGAGGATTTGCTGATGCTGATGAAGGGCCTTCCTTTGGGTGTGTACGCAAGCAGGCAAACGCCCATGCAACCCTGTCACACTGAAGTAGAAGCCCATTACAGATGGGTAGTTCACAGGTGGATGGTCTCCTCACTCCTACAATCCTACAAAATACGTGGGTCATAGAGGAGTCCTTCTGGGAAACTCTATGGAAACCATCCACTCATACATGGCTTCAATGTAGCGGCTGCCGCCTCAGGCAGTGCAAGGCACGTGCACTGCCAGGAATGGGCCAAGGGCTGCTGGAGGCTCGCAACACCATCAATTCCCACTCCCACCTGCCCCTAAACCTTAAGCCCTAATACCGTAGATCCAACACCCGTAATCCCTAGACCCCATACACCCTTACCCGTAGACCCATACACCCTATCAATCCGAAATCCGATAAGCCCCAACACGTACAAGCCAAACCCTAACCCCCATAAACCTTTGCCCGTAGACCCTTTAAACCGTAAATCCCAAATCCTAAATACACCAGCCCTATATTCCCTATATAACCCTATAGTAGAACCCCACAGAACCCCTATATATGACCCCTGTATAACCCCAGTATGACCACAATATAACCCCTATACGGCCCTATATAACCGCAATATAATTCCCTATATAACCCCTATATACCCTATAAAGCCCTAAACCCTCCTCAACTCTTGAATTCTTGGACACGCCTTGGCTTTCTTTGGGGCTCCCGTAACGGGATCCCAAGAACGAACCTGGCAAGGATGGTTCTACCTGGGACCTCATTGGATGGAGGAGATCTTGAGGCGTAGGGTTTTAGGGTCTAGGGTTTAGGGATTAGGGATTAGGGTCTAGGGTTTAGGGATTAGGGATTAAGGTTTAGGGATTAGTGTTTAGGGATTAGTGTTTAGGGTTTAGGGATTAGAGTTTAGGGTTTGGAGTTTAGGGTTTAGGGTACAGTAGTGGAGTCACACCGCACGATGCGCTGCTGATCTTTCTGCATCACGGTGCTTGACCGTCGTGTCGCTGTAACCCTTTAACACTAAACCCTTAAACCCTCAAACCCTTAAACTCAATACCTACGAACCCTCAAACCCTCAAACCCTCAAACCCTAAACCCATAAAAACCTCAAACGTGTCTCTGCAATCTTGTAGACCTGGGACTCCGCTCAGAAGAGAAGGCTTGCCATGCATTAAGCTATTTACCTACCAGTAATGTTAAACCCCTACATAATTTTGCGGTTTAGGATTTGTACTCCCCAGGTTTCCAATTCAATTTTTGTTTTCTTGTCCATTTGATTCTCCAGGTTTTAGGGGAACCTACCAGCACCTTTTCTGCAACAGCTCACTTCAGGAACCCCAGGCACCCTGAATCCTATTCCTAAATAACCCCTAAACCCTGATCCCTCAACCCAAAGCCCTACACCCTAAAATCCCAAGCCCTACACCCCCAGATACATAAGCTCTCATATAACGTCAGTTTACATGTCATTTTCCATTCTGTTTTCCATTTTCCGTTATTGGGGATTCCCAAACCCAAACCCCAAAACCCCAAAACCCTAAATCCTACCTACACTCCCGGAAACTAACATGGAAACCCCAAATGGGCCCCATAAAGACTACAGTCCTTCTAAAAAGGGGGCTATATGGGTTTCCNNGTTAGTTTGGGGGAGTGTAGGTCTTCAACAAGCCCTTGCCTTGCCATCCACACCACAGGACACCAGGCGGGAGAAGTCGACAGCATCGCCGCTAGCAAAGCAAACCTCGCCAGGCTACTGTCCAAGCTGATCAAAGACTCTTTCCAAGACAACTCCCCCAAACACGGAAGATCACCCCTAAACCCTAAACCC
>CAJNIZ010002714.1:90169-107887 GCA_905231905.1 Symbiodinium pilosum
GGGTTTGGGGTTTAGGGTTGCATAAGTATGCAGTTCACTCATGGACCTGGGAGACCACAGCAACAAACAGCTGCATGCAAGAGGATGACTATAGTATTCTTTCTCTTACTACAATTATTACTACGAAAATTGCTATTATTACTACTAATGTTACTTTTGTTACCAGTGCAACTAGTCTGCGTAGCCTGCGAACTGGCAGCAATTAGACCAACACCTCTGTTTCGATACTTCCCGCACCACTATTGAAACAAGGCAAATGCCACGCCAAGCTGAAACAAACCATGCTGACGTCCTTAAAAAGACATCCGATGATGTTGCAGTTTCATGTAGCAAAAGCCACATTGCCAAAGCTTCCTTACCACACAGCCATGCCAAAACTCAAGACATGAAGGATATTGAAGGATGAGCCAGGACAAACATCCGGAACTGAAACAGCCCTCAACGGAATCTAAAACTGCATGTGTTGCAGGAATCCGAGCTAAGCATGGATGCCCATGGCTTTACAAGAGAAACGCAATTCAACGCCCCAGGGCACATGGTAGGCTTTAGGGTTTAGGATTTTAGGGTTTAGGGTTTTAGGGTTTAGGGTTTTAGGGTTTGGGGGTTTTAGGGTTTAGGGCTTTGGGGAGGAGAGCCAGCGACTCCATTTTCTTTCCCACTATCCCTATGGAATCCCTATATATGCCCTTGATCCCTAGGCTGGCTATTTAGGGTTTAGGGTCTATAGATTTAGGGTAGTATACAGAAGTAAAGCCTCAACAGTCTCAACAAGCATTGGAAGCAAAAGATGGAAGTCTCCATGCAAGCGGACTTCCATGATTGGGGCTGGAGGGAGTTTTGTTCAGCGAAACAAATCCTAGCCTAAGCTACTCCATTGAAGCGTTAGTACTTCTCAGAAAAAATGGACATGGGTTCCTTATAAAAGACTATACTAGGGACTTATGCTAAATTATATAACTACGTGGCACTGAGGACCCCTACTAAGGGTTAACCCTTAGGCCTTAGGTACCTACAATAGGAATAAGAGAGAATCCCAGCCAACATGCCTCAGGATAGGTTCCCAAGTCCCCAGGCAAAAGCGTTTGTGATCGTCCCCTTGTATGCAGTGAGCGCTGCTTGCTAAACCCTAAACCCTGAACCCTAAACCTAAACCGTTTAGCGGTCTCGGTTCCATTTTCCATGCTCTTGTCCAGCTGTCTCAATGTTCTTGTCCATCGGCTTGCATATTCCTATATGGTAGTTCCCCAAAACAAGGGGACCCTAATATAGACTCTAATATACTATAGTCCTTATTATGGGGATCCCCAAAAAGGTACCCCTAATTTTGGGAAACCCCCATATACCCCTGTATCTGCTCCTCAACTTTGCCGCCCAGCGGCAGCGTATTCACGGGCCGGCCACTTCGCAGATCCACAAGGCGCAGGGTGAGGTCCGCCAGAGCCACAGCAATCTGAGAGGAGGTAAAATCTTGAAAGCGAGCTTCGGCTTCAGCTAGGACAGCTAGGAGCTTAAGTCATGCTTGAGTGCTTGAGGATGTCTCAGCGGCGTTCACGCATAAAGGTCTCAGATCTGCAGGAAAACCCATGTTCTTGTCACGCTTTTGGATCGTCAGTCCTGCCAGCACCTATGGGCGGTGTGGGCGCAAAGTTCAGAAACGGAAGAGCAATCAAAGAGTCCCAGCCATTGCTTGGAGTGAGATGATGCTCGCATCCTACAGTATCATACTGTCTGACATTTACTGCTTGGGTTTTCGGAAATGTCTCCAACACGCTGCAGTTAAGACCTGCACCAGGTTCAACCTCAAAATGAATCCATTTGTTATCTTGCCGGCTTATCTGAACCTGGCTCACATGGTGTTTGGGCCAGCTTCCTGGATTCCTGAACCGAATCGGTCCCTTAGTGAACGACGCAGCCCTGACAGGAAACTCCGCAAGCTTTGGCCCCCAATTCATGGAAATCCAATCCTTCCCTGCCCTGGTATCATCTGCGGTTTAGGGTTTAGGGTATCAGCAATTTGACGTATGGCGCCTGCGCGCCACACTTCGGATCAGCAATTGCAAGACCTCGGATGTGCTCACAGGCCTGGAAAATTGAAGAAAAGAAATGAGTCAATTGGAGCCATAGTCTAAACTCCAAATATCCCCCTTCATGATCCCTATCATGATTCCCTACATAGCCCCCTTTTTAAATGTTTAGACTACAGCTCATCTGAGCTCCAACATTGGCCTGTCAAGATTGTATAGATTCTGGAGTTGGCTCCCCCTAGGCTTGGAAATTCCCGCTTCCGTCTCACTTGTTTAGGGTTTAGGGTTCAGGGTCTACAGTAGAAGATCCCAGCTCAAATCTCTTTGAAGCAGCACTCGGCCGATTAGCAGCATCCCTGCACCTCCTTTGTGAAATCAGCTCATACGTCATTTCAAGAAACCATGCACTTACCAGCGCATCCAAGGAAGCACTTACATGGGCCCGTACGCCGGCAGCAAACTTAAAATCCCTTTGAGCAAGCGCGTCGGTAAGACTTTCGCGCTTCGCTGAAGACATTTTTTCTCTCTCTGAGATGAGAGATTCCAGACTATATGCCCAATCTCGTGTCTGGAACGTGCTTTATCACAGAGCTCATATATCAATTTCTGGTGTTCTGCATGTGATATGGAACGTGTAGGACCGTCCTGAACCAGGCTGAGAATGAACTTGAAAGTTTTTCCCTGCAGCGCCACGCTACCACAGCACTTTTAATGAGATTATAGGACGTACTTTTTGCTTGCAGTCATGGGGTTTCGGCCACTTCCCTCTCTCCTGGAAGCATGTCTTGCGCACCCTTACGTTGTTTCGTCGCCTGTGCAGCCATGGGGGATTTGCCTGCCGCGGACTAGGACTCCGGCGGTCCATCGACTGACAGGCGTCCATACCCAAACCATATAACGTCCATCCTCGAGTACATCTCAAGTGTAACCAATTACAAGAGCGCGGATGGTTTAGGGTTTTAGGGTTTAGGGTATGCCCCTGAGTGCATGCGATTGTCAATTGTTTCGTGGCGACGGGAGCATATCTCCAAAATCCAACATGACACAATCCATCAAGGGCATGGAGCGGAGTGGTCTACGGACAATACAACGGCTATATAACCCCCAAGATAACCCCTATATAGCCCCAATGTGGCCCTCTTCCCAACATCGCATGCGTCGCGGTCACGGTGGTCATTGCAGCGGTATAGTGGTTTATAACTACCCTCCATCCTTCTGTGCTTTTGGCACTGCCGAAAAATCCCAAGAATCGTGGAGGAAACCGCCGAGAACGGAGGGATTATGTAGGGGACTATTATAGGGGTTATGAAGAATGATACTGAAGTTTAGCCTACTGCTCATATAATCTCAATATACTACATCCCCCACTAAAACCCCAATATGTAACCTACTATAATGTAACAATTTCCATTTTCTTTTCCATTATCCCGATGTAACCCCTATGTAACCCTCATCCTGAGCCACCCACCTCGAACTGCACTGTGGAGGTCTAGGCTGAGAACGGCGGAGAGGGACGAACTCGATGCTGCCTGAAGACCGCTTGGCTTACGGGCCTCATATGCAGGCTTTAGGGGGCGCTTTAGCGGGGATATAAGGGTATGTGGCAGGGACCTTCTCGTACTATTTGACGTGAAAGGTGCTTGCGTAGTGGCTGCACCACTTTGTTGTCCGTCTTACGTATTATGTCTATTGCAGTTAGCCAGCAGCAGGGGGTTTAGCCAATCAGCCAACCGCACGGTCAGCTGACGAACCGGATCGGTGAAGATGCGACAAACATAAATAAACGTAAACCGGGCCTTGCATGGCAAATATGTGAAGCTTAGTTATAGCTCATCTCAGGGTGTTGCTTGTGGTAGACTGGCAGTGCCAAGGAATGTTGTACGCCGGCCCTACGCGTCATCGGAACACGAATGTTAATACTAACACTAAAACTTATATATCGTTATTCATTCTAATACTCGTTCTGATGCTGATACGATCACGAATATAAATACCCATACTCGTACTCATACTCATACTCGTACTAATACTACTGCCATTTCATTAGCATGGTCGAACTTCGTTTTCGGGGCTTATATGTGTTTCGCATTGTGCACAGTCACCATCTCCCTATGGTTTGGGTACATATCCGGACTTAAAACCAGCACAGTGAAAAATATGAGCGACCAAATTTATCATCAACTCTGCCCAAATGAAAACGCCACACTCTTGCTTGGGGGTGTGACTAACACGTTCGGTGCTACTACCGTAAGTCATTCTAGAACCCATAATTCGACGCTTTTCCATGTTCGTCTGCGCTTTACAACTGCTGCTCTCCGTGATCAGAAAACCTGAGGGCTGAGCACGCTTTCCTGAACAACAGCTACCTTCCACAACAGGACGCATGCTTCGAAAAACCAGAATGATTATTAGATGGTGTCATTTGCTGAAGTGGCAGTGCAGATCGTGAGTTGGCAGGAAATACTACAGCGTTCCTCCGCTGGACTTCGCTGGAGTTTGTGAGAAATTAATTTGCGGAGTCTTTTCTTTGCAAAGCAGCCGTCACGAACATGTTTGAAAACACGCGTGGCCTGCACTCATGGCAAACAACGCGTTATTTCGAAAAAATCCGTGCAGTGCCACAACGTGAAAGTAGCGCGCTATGCTACAACACACCGACTGTTGCGTAGGCGATAGCACTTGGAAACAACAGAGCGCTGAGTTCGTGTGCATTATACCTGTGGGAGGTCCCGGCAAATAATAGCCTTGTGATGCTTTTGGGCCAGCAACAACAACGCAAAGCAGTGCGTGGCAGAGGCTTCCCACTTAAAAATAGTGCAAACACATTGCACATGCAACTAATGTTTCCGGGTTTCCTTGTGCCAAGGGGGGGGCGTATGAAGTGTAGTGGGAAAAGGAAAGGGAAGCGTTTGAGCGTATCTTGTGAGAAGGCGAGCAATGCAAAAGCTGAATCCGCTACCAGCTTCGCCGGTGCGACTTGTAAACATTTAGCTCGCCCCTGGACTCACCAAGCTTTGCTCTTTGGATCTCATCTTCCGCAGTCTTCTGCGTGAGCCTTAGGGTTTGTTTCAGTAATCATGCAAATTTGCGTAAGTTTCAAGCATGGCTTTAAGCTGCAGAATTGCAAACATTTGTCATCTTTCGGTTACCTGAAAAACGAAATGAAACTCAAACTAATCGCCAAGGAACTGGGCGCCAAGGAACTGGTTCTGCAAGGTTTGCGAATGCTTGGTCTGCAGATCCAATTGCATCTGGGTTGTGGCCAGGCGCGCCTGCGTAGATGTCATCTGTGAGGTCCACCACTTCTTGGAGGCTTGGTAGTGGGCCAACATTTCCTCGTAGTGGGTTTTCCAATCAGTGTCTGATCGGGGGACTGCATAGGTAGTTGGGGGCGCCACCTTCTGCGCTGTAGAATCCGTAGCTGTGAGTGCCGAGGGTGCTGTTGTCGGTGCTCGGGGTGCGGGGGGTGCTGTTGGACCTTGGGGTCTGGAAGCGGCGGCGCGGTTTTGGCGACTGGAGGTGGGGGAGGAGCTGCTTTTGGGGTCGTCGTCGGTTTCTTTTGAGGTCCTCTTCCCTTGAACACCTTGCCTGCCTTCTCCGCCTCCGCCTGTCATCTTTTGCGGCACGTCTCTGGTGATAAACCCATGGTGCCACACGGTCTATCCGAGTCTATCCCAATCTTTGCTCCGAACAGCGGGCTGCGTCAAACCACAAATCAACTTACAGGTTCTATCGCGTATTTCTGCTTCAGTGCTTCTGTTTTCGTTTGTCATCGTTGAGGACTGCTACATCCAAGGAAGACTTACCAAAATCTGCGCCACGTCTCTAAACCCAAGCAAGCTTCTCGACCAATTACTGGCGCCCTTCCATGATAATGGCTTGTGAGGATTAGAAGGTGCGTAGAGCTGTGCTGATGGAACAAGTCTTGCGTAACCTGAATTACCTTGCGCCCTGAACCTTTTAATTTGAGGGTATTGAAAAAGATGCTGCAAGACTTGTTCCATCAATGACCTTCGCCAGAAGTCCCCATGCCAACTTCCCCAAACTAAGACTTGGAAAAAATGCAGACGAAGCTCTGCGTGACTCCAATGTTTGTTTTTCCAATTTCCTTTGTGCACAACCTTGGACTGGATGACGAGATACTGCTTGGCCGTAGAGAACTGGGCTTGCGATTTCATAATGGCGCAGTCTAGCATCTTAACAAACTTAAGGAAACAGGGCTTGCGACTTAAGAGTTGGGCGGCGCAATAGCTTGAACATCTCACGGGAGCAGGCCTTGCGGCTTGAGACTTTGTGCACTCATCATGTGAAAATCTTGGGGTGATGGGGGGCTTGCGATTTAAAGTTTGATGATTTCAGCATCTGAGAAAAATTGGGGCGGCGGGGCTGGCGATAGGAGCTCTGCGCAGCCCAACACCTGAACACATCTCAGTAGCTGAAGGATCTTCGGGGGACACGGATTGCGATGTAACATTTGTCGAGCTCAGCACCTGAAAAACCTTAGGGTGTGTAGCTTGCGATGTGAGATTCGGAATCTCATGCATTTTGAAACTAGCTTAAGATTTCTGAGTTTGAGATTGTCTTTTTTTGGGATTTCGTTCCAACATCTTCAAAATCTCAAGCATCGTAAGAACCTCAAGAATCTTAAGAATGTCTTCAGATTCTTGAGATTTTAGATACTTCGTCTTCAAAATCTTAAGATTCTTGAGATTCCTAAGATTCTTAAGATGCTTAAGGTTCTTGCGCTTTGAGAGAATCTCAACAAAACTTAAGCATCTCAAACATCTTTCTTAAGATTCTTGAGATTTTAGAGATCTCGCCTCCAAAATCTCCAAAATCTCTAGAATCTCCAGAACCTGGAAAACCTTTAAACTCTTAAGAATGAAAAAAAACTCAAGATTCTTAATTAAGACTTTCTTAAGATTCTTCACAGATTTCGCCTCAGATTTCGCCTCCAAAATCTCCAAAATCTCTAGAATCTGTAGAACCTGAAGAATCTCAAAAAAACTCAAGAATCGTAAGTTCTTAAGATTCTTGAGATTTTGAAGATTTCGCTTCAAAATCTCCAAAACCCCTATACTTCTCAGAATCTCAAGAATCTTCTGAATCTCTGCTCCCGGCCGCCGGCACGTCAAATACTTCCTAAAAGCCCCTCTTACATAAGGGTATAGGGTTAAGGGGTATAGGGTTTAGGGGTCCCTTTAAAGGGGATATAGGGGAACATAGGAGGTATACACGAGAATGGAAAAGAAAATGGAAACTGGGGGAATTTTGTACAAGCACATGCAGACGTGCAGAGCAAAGGCAGCCCTCTGTTTGTAGCAACAAGCTAAACTTTGATAATCCTTGAACTTGACTTACAGTCACAAGAACGGAGCCCGTAATGGGAATGTCCTGCTGCCTCTTGCTGTCAACATCCCTTAGCCCTAAACCCGAAACTACCCAAACCCTAAACCCTAAACCCTAAACTACACAAACCATAAAATACCTTGAAGCCGAAACTACCCAAACCCTAAAAATACCCTAAACCCCAAACTACCCAAACCCTAAATACCCCAAACCCCTAAACTACCCTAACCCCATAATTTCCCAAGCCCCTAAACCCTGAACTACCCAAACCCTAAAAAATACACTAAACCCTTAACCCTAAACCTCAAGCTTACACACAGGTTGTGGGGCTCCCAAGCCAGGGGGCCTGCTTCAATTCATTGTCTATAGGGGTTATATGTGGAAAATGGAAAAGAAAATGGAAACTACAGGGATTATAGGTGTTATTTTGGGAGAATATAGGGATTATACAAGGATAATGGAAAAGAAAATGGAAGCTACTATATGATAATAGGGTTGTTTAAGGTTTGGATAATGGAAAAGAAAATTGAAACTACAATAATGTGTTGGGTCTGTAAACTTCTTGCGCTTGCTAAACCTTCATTGGGGTTATATGGTATATAGGGAGTATATAGGGGTTATAATGGGATATTGGGGTCATATTGGGGCTATATGTGTTGGGTCAAGGCTCAGGATATCAAAGCTCCAGGAGGTTTAGGGGCTCCGGGAATTGACTCCGGGAGTTTGAAAGAACATCTGCTGACATCCTAATTTGGTTTGCTGATTTCAGGCAAGCCTGGGTATGTTCTGGGAATCCAGATGAAACATCACACCATTCCGTCGGCTTCATTTCCCAACAACCCCGAATCCCAAGCCCAGCAGGTAGCTGCACTGCCGCGATTATGAAGATCTAAGTCCCGTCCCGGTGGCCCCGTAATCTTCAAGTGCAGCTTTGCAAAACCTACCTCTGGTTAGCTGGGAATGAAGGAATGGAAAGAAAATGGAAACTACCATAATGGGTTATATAGAGACCACCATAAGGATCCAGTCCTTCATTCCTAGCTAACCAAAGGTAAGAACACTGCACACAAGGTTAGGGTAGTTTAGGGTTTCGGGCAGTTTAGAATTTAGGGTTCAGGGTAGTTTAGGGTTTAGGGTCATACTTGCCTTATATAACCCTATATAGCCCTATATCACCCCTATAACCCCCTTTAAAGGGACCCCTAATTTTGGGAAACTTGAATTGGCCGGGGTGCCGCGTCCCAGACTTTTAGGCTGCCGTCCAGGGCCCCGGAGGCAAAGAGGCGGTCTTCTCCCGGCAGCCACGCCAGGCCTCGGAAGGGTTTAGGGTTTAGGGCCTTAAGTAGATAGAATATTAGAGTTATGTTGGGGTTTTATTGGGATAATGGAAAAGAAAATGGAAACTACTATTTAGGGTTTAGGGTATAGTCCCCCTTGAGTAGATATACAATGTGGCTTTGGGTATATAAGAATAAGTCGTCAGCTTGAGGCGCAGACCTTCAACCGCGTCTCCATGGCCAATGCCCTCCTGAAGGTTTGGCATCTTTGTTCATTAGATGCTGGAGAGAGCTTGGGCCCCGCATTCTTGGGATGCGCGTACTGTTAGGGGCGACCATGACCGCAGAAAATGGCTTTAACCACGCATCCATTCTGGATGGTTGTTTTTTTTTAAAGCTGACAACAATCAAATTCAGAATTTGCAGCCAGATGGCTTTGTAGCAGATTGCCCAGCTCCTTTCAATGATTCAAGCGATAGGTAAAATGATTGTAGAATAGAAGATTCTGGGATGTCACCCCAATAATGCGAAAAATCAATGGAAAAGACCATGGAACATAAAATGGAAACTGCCCTAAACCCGAAATGCGGGTTTATGTAGGACAGGTCGTAATTAAGCCTGGCTTCGCTTTTCAAAGCCGCTCTGCCTGCCTGGATGTCAGAAGTAGGGGGGCTTAGTAAACTTATAATCTCCCTTAAGTGGACAGAATATGGCTTTGGGTACAATTTAATATCCCATATACGCCATATTCTATCTACGTAAGGGGGACTATAAGTATTTAGGGCAACAATGGCAAAACCCCTAAATTAAGCCAAAAGCCAGTGCTCTCCATACTTCGAAGGTACCTGTTGGGGTTAGGGTTTCGGGTTTAGGGGTTTGGGGTTTAGGGGTCCAGGGTTTAGGGATTTAGGGTTAGGGGTTTAGGGTTAGGGGTTTAGGGTTTAGGGGGTGAGGGGTTTAGGGTTGGGGGTTTAGGGTTTAAGGTTTAGGGAGCCGGCCCTTTACAAAAAAAGGAGCCTCGAGCTTGATACGTTGGAAAGGGGTCACATGAGCTATAGTCTAAACTCCTAGCATCCCCCTTAATAACCCCTATAACACTTCTCTATATAATCCCCTAAATTACCCCCCTTTGAGGAGTTTAGACTACATCTCAAATGGTTTTGGTGGTAGCATTGAAGTAAATTTTGTGAGTATAGCTGTGCAGAACGGGATCTTCACAGACCATGAATTGTCTTCAGTAAGCATAATAGTAATAGTAATAGCAATAGTTATAATAAGAATAATAGTTATAATAAGAATAATAGTCATAATAACCATAACGATAACAGTAATACTAATACGAATACTAATACTAGTATTTATAGGGAAGCAGTGCAGTTCCACAACTAGAATAGGCGCTGGCTCGGAGTTGGCTTCTTGGAGTTAAAATCTTGGACACCCTGATGACCAGCACTATCGAGCTGGAATTGACAGACAAACCCTAAACCCTAAACCCTTGAACCCTAAACCCTCTAACCCTCTAGCCCTTTAACCCTTTAACCCTTTAATCCTTTAACCCTAAACCCTAAATCCCACTCCCATCCTCAGAGAGGGATATTGCGGTCTGGCATTGTGGCGCGCCCATTTCCTCGCCAGCCTTCGAGGGAGGCAAGTTACGTGACGGAAGAGTACATATTGAGGTTATATGGGGATAATTGATACTCAAATGGAAACTACTATATAGTATATTGAGGATATAGTGGGATAATGGAACTGAATGTGTTGGCATGCAAGGGCCAGTCAAAGATAAAAGCAAGCCTTTTCCACGGAACCTGCCAGCATAATCATCGCCTGCCTTCGGATGTTTCCAGTGAGCCTTAACCACCCTAAACCCTAAACCCGAAAAAGCATCGGCCTTGAACCTGAGACCTCACAAAGATTGTCTGTGCTAAGCAGAAGCACACGTAAATCGAAACATACTACGTGAGGGGAAACTTCCTCAGAAAAGAAGTGACAAAAAGTTGCTCATGATAAGGGGACTTATTGGGGGTCAGCAGGGAAGAAGGGAATATAATCGATGGGGAGCATATAGGGTTTGTATTCCCTGATGCCCTATTAACCACCAGTAAGCTGAGGATAATCGCAGCAACTTACCATGAAAGCGTCAGACTCAGACTTGTCAGGCCAACCTGTGGTGACATGCAGCCGATAGGTAAGGTTAAAGGGCAGAAGCCGGTTGTTTTGCTACCTACAGTAGGCTTACCGGTGCTTCAGGGAGAGTGGAGGGGTGGGTGGATCCTTATAGGTTATATAAATATATATACCTACATTCACTCCCCCACTCCCCTGCAAGCACCAGTTGGTAGCGGGCAGATAATTCCATAAGATTCATCTGCCCGACGACTTGTTCTTTCGGAACCTACCTGGAACCCAACAGTAGGTAAACCAGTAGCCCTACACCTCTAAAAACCGCCCAAAAGGCAACTATTCTACATACTTTTGGGGTTCAGGTAAACCCTAAACAATAAACCTTCTAGACTTCCTCCAAAGGTTGCACGGCCATAATATAGTCTTAACTGCTAGTATCCCGCTCAATAGTTACCCTACAATAGTAGTCCCCTATATAATCCCTTATATAACCCCCTTCAAGGAGTTTAGATTACGGCTCATAAGAGAAAAAACTTCTGGAACGTACCGTGTCGTGGTCATAGCAGCAGGTCAAGAACACCCTCTTCTGGGTCACAGTCCTCTGTCGCGAGCCTAGGAAGGGATATTACAAAAACTGCCATCTATAATAAGGAGTGAGGGACTATGGCATATTACCGGGTTGTTACTGGAGTTTCTCCCTACCCAGTCATGAGCAGATACGCAGTTTCCCAGAATCCGCCTTGGTGCTTCGCGCCCGGGCGCAAGGCCCATCCTCGAAGTGAGCCAGGTCTGAAAGTGCTATGGCGCCATCAGCGGAGGCGCTCAGGACCTTCGGTTTGGGGAGCTCAGAACCCGCCATGCTCCCCATTTGCGGGTGCAGGGATTAGAATTGGGGACCTCTCGTACACTCACCAAAACTGAGGTGGCATCCATATGAATTATTGGGAGTGCGCATGACTGGATAAGACTAGCGCAGTAGGCTGGGGTCCTCAGAAGCCCTTGAGAGTCCCTTACTACACCTCTTTCTGTGGAAATTAAATGGGTGATCGACTTCACTGTCCACGTTAACGCATCCGGAATGTACGAGCATCCTCAAACTCTGGCAGCCCTGGCCGCACAATTGCCTGGGTGCCGGAAAACATCCGCCGAAGGCAACCCTTGTCAACTGAATTGCAGGGCACTGGAAAGGAGGTCTCCAGTTGAATGCCTCTGGAAAAACTATTGTATGATAGGATGAGTGCATCTTTTGGATCGCCGGCGCATGTTCACGCCTCTATTCCCGTATGCCTACATAAGCTACCGAGGTGCTGTGGATTGGATGATGCAGACCGTTCAAGGAACTAAAGCCTAAACACAACATAGTGGCTTCCATGTTGTTTTCCATTGTCTTTTCCGTTTGGTTCTCCATTATGAGGGGTAACATCCACATATATACCTACATGGTGGCTTCCATTTGATTTCCCATCTTTTCCTTTGGATTATCCATTATTCGGGTTGATTAATTAAAGTGTTACATTCCCTTAAGACCTAAACCTTAAGCCCTAAATGCTAAACCCTAAGCCCTAAACCCTACACCCTAAGCACCCAACCCTAAACCCTAAACCCTAAGCCCTAAACCTAAACCCTAATTTTCTAAACCCTCAACCCTCAGTTTGCCAGGCAAGGGCCCCGGCCAGGCGACAGCGGCATCTTTCAAGAGAGATCCGAGAAATCCCAGTGTCCTCAGATCAGACCCCTAAGTCCCTAAACCCTAAACCCCTGGGAGGATCTAGAAAGTAGCAACCCCAATACTCTACCCTGAACTATTGGATAATATTGGAAAATTAGGATTTAGGATTTAGGGACCCTTCAGGGGGATCTACTTTCTAGCCCCCCCCCAGTGTCTGGACGAGAATTGCTGGCATCTTTCCAAGCGAAGAGCCAGCGGGGCAAGTCAACAGCTTGTTCATACTTTGAATGAGCTGAAGTCGGGACCATTAGATACCTTAAGCAAAAAAAAATCCCGCGCACATTCCTCTTTCCCCACACATCTGAGTTATTGGTAGAATGCCATCTGCGAAGCCTACAGTGGAAAGGGTTGCCTATGGAAGCTCGGATCTTGTACCAGTAGCAACAATGTATATGCAAGGATATAACCTCTAATAATGAAGAACCAACTGGCAACTACCATGTAGGTATGTAGGGATATTACCCCTAAGAATGGAGAATAACATGGACAAGAAAATGGAAAATATAATGCAAGCTACTATTTCATTAACAATAATACGACTAGAGTAGACAATTGGGCCATCATCTAAACTCCCAGTATCCCCCTGAATAACGCCTGTAATAGTCCCCATGTCATCCCTCATGAGCCCCCCTTCAATAAGAAGTTCGGACCCTAAACCCTAAACCCTATATAACACCTTTCAAGGGGTTTAGATTATGGCTTAATTGAGGCGACGTAAATGCTACTAACGGTTGTGATGCTCTGCGAACTGAGGTGCTGGACTTTTGGCTATCCAGGCCTTTACCAACAGAAGGGTTTCAGGTGTAGTGTAACGGTGTGATTTGCATAACCTCAGCTTCACAGAAAGGGATTCTCACAAGAAAGAGCAGCTGTGTGCCCAGTGGGCTTGAACTAAATACTCACAGATGTTGGAAGATCACGGGCTGACGGGAAGTCTTGGTCCTGGGGTCAGATCAGATTCTTACGCACCTGTCACATGCATGATCTGTGGATGTGTGGCTGACGTATGCTCGTCCATTTCAGTATCAAGGTATGCGAAGATGGTAGTTGCCAGCTGACTGCTTACTCACTGTTAGCTTGGCTACTAAAGCAGCACAGCTTCGTGCAGCCGGCAGCTGCGAATCAGCTCGATGTCATCTCCTCCGTCCCAACTTCGCATGGCAAGCCATGAAGTGCTTTGTCTGAGCGAGCGGACAGTTCAACCCAAAGCACGTCTAGGTTACTATCTTACTCTTCTCATACATTTGCTTGCAGAAGTTGATTCAGCTAGAAGCTGAGAGCGAACGGTACAGGTCTTGCCTGATTCCCAAGAAGGCTTCTTCGATCATCTTTCACTGAATAGTCATACATCAGCGCGCTGGAAGCAACGAAAAAGCCCAAGATGCCATCGTTAGCACAACCATGCTACAGGACTGATCAGACTCTACAGCAGGCTGCACCCTCCAATTGGACATGCGAAGGTTTGGAAGATCTCGTAGTTTCCAGAAATCGAGGGAAGCCAAAACAAATTGCAGAATACTATACTATAATTCTGATTAAACAGGGACCTAAACCCTAAACCCTAAACCCTAGACCCCTAATTTGTAGCAACCCTCATCTCAGAACCAGCACAGTTGACTGAAGAAACCGCTGGGACGCTTAAATTTGGCAGTATTTTGAGGCGGGCACGTGTGAGAATTCGGGCATTTCGCTAAGAGCAGCCAGGACACAGGCGAGGTGAGGCTGTCGGTCTTGCATGTCTACGTGGAGGGTCAGGGGGACTTCCTAAGTAGGTTAATAATGGGAATATCTAAGGTTACTACATGGGTTAAAGGGCTTATTAACCTACTTACTAAGTCCCCCTGACCCTCCAAGTACTTGCATCCGCTCTACTAAGGACAACTTAGATAGCTTGCTTAAAGAAGCCAGCAATTCTGCGAAGGTGCCTATGTAATTATGTTCACGCAGGCATGGTCATGAATCCTCCCCCAAAATTTCAGGCTAACCGTATGCGAAACCACCGCCGCCAATGTGCACTGGACTGAATTAAAGGTGGCAGGTGACTGCCGGTCATTTTCAGCGGAGCGGCAGGCCGACCCTAAAAGCATAGGCCAGTCTGCCATCTCACGTCATAAAAAACATGGAGATGTGCTTTTGCACAGCAACGTCTGCTCCATCAGAGCTTTCATGGATGGAGTGTTGCTATGCATCTTTGTCCGGGGCATCCACGAAGGCTGCTGAGGGAGCGCTGCTGAAAACAAGCGAGGTATTCGTGCTATCATTGTCGTCAGTATTGTCATTGTTATCATTATCGTTAGTATGGGCTAGGTATAACGTCCAAGCCCAAAAGGAGCGCCATTCACTCAAGCTCCATCATCGGCTGTCAGATTAGTTGTGCAGCAGTTTTTTGGTCGGTCCAGATAGCCATTTTCCCCTGAAGCTATAGAAACTCTACGCAATCTTGTGGGGCAGCTTCTCCAGTCACTCCCGTGTATGGGAGCTGACAGTAGAGTTGCTTTTAGGGGTTTAGGGTTTAGGGTTTAGGGTCCTCAGAAGCCGCGCTCGCATGGCCCCTGCCGCATGTACGTTTTCGACACATTGAGTCACTAGGACCAAGAGGGACTTCGTGCGGACGACTAATGCTCACCTTATTGATGACCGGGAAGTCCAACAGCCAATCATGTAGATTCTGCCTTGCGCGGGGCATGGATTCCTCTGGACAGTTTTCTTTCCGGGCATCATAAGATCACACCAGAACGACAACCCCAAGGTACCTGTTCAACATGGGAGTTCATCAAAACTGCCCTTACAGAATCCCTTAATGGCACAGCAACCTCCATGATGGAATCTCCTTTTTGAGAAACCTCATATGTGCTGTATATAGTCTAAACCCTCTAGTATCCCCTTTAATAACCCCTATAATACTCCCCTATAATCCCCTATATAATCCAGTCTAATTCCCTATACAGATCCGCTTTCAGGGATCTAGACTATAGCTCATATACAAGAATACCCTGCATAATCCCCATATATTAGAATACCCTGCGCAATCCCAGTTTCCATTTCATTGTTCATTCTCTTTTCCATTTGATTCTCCATTCTTGGGGTATGTAACCCTAAGCCCTAAACCCTTATTGGGGTACGTAATCCCCTATATATACCCCCTAAAGGGGGTCAAGACTGTGGCTCATATGGTACTTTCCCTAAATAAGGGGATCCCAATATAGACCCCAAAATACTAAAATCCTTATTATGGGGACCCTCAAAATGGTACCCCTAATTTTGGGAAAACCCCATATAGTATAATTCAATCTGGGGGCTTCGCGAGCCCACCGGCCTGCGGCAACTTCTTCTTTTGTTATCGAGAATCCTGATTCCAGGGTTTAGGGTTTAGGGTTTAGCGCTGTTTGAGTCATGGGAACAACCATGGAGTCTCTTGCGGAGGCACTCTTTCTGCTGCAGGCTCCTAATGCACCTCCGACATCTGGTTTAATTCTAGAACGATATGCTCCCACGATCTCTATTCTAGGGGCATTCGGCTACATGTGCTGACCTTGGTCTGTACATTTTCGTGGGAAAGCCTCTTTGCGGCATGGCGTCTCAAGGCCTTCCCTCTGCAATTATACATCCTAAATCTCAAACCCGAAAGCCTAAACCCCTAAAACCCTATATATCTCTGAATATCCCGTTTTTACTCCCCTTAAAGAGAAAAATCCGGGCTTCAGGATTTACAGGTGCCGTGCCTCTATTTCCACTGGCGACCAGCCACTAAACTGCATCAAAGTGGGGGTCTCCAAAACTCGGGATACCCTGTTTGGGTAAGGATTCTAGTATTTTAGGGTCTACATTGGGATCCCCCTATTTATGGAAACTACCATTTCTGGGAACTACCAAGTGCACCGGCTGGCACCCTATGCCCTGCACTGGGAAAGCACTTGAACCACAACAACATACGAAACTGAGGGCAGAATCCCTGATCCTCAATCCAAGCGACCATGAATCCAGAACATGCCAAAGCCCCTCTGACATGATCTGAGGCACTCTCTTCCACCATTTCTGAACAGATTCGAACATTCTGCCCAAATTCGTCGTGGCCTCATCTGCATGTCTTGGGCAGATGTTTATGCAGGCAATCGCTACTATCAGTTGGTCAGGGTTGCTAAGGCAAGCGATGTCTTTTGGGGGAGTGCGGTTCAAGTCCAGCATTTGAAATACAGGAAATTTTCATTTAAAAAAAAAACACACACACACACACACTACTGAACCCTGCGTTGAAACACTAAACCCCGAAGTGTAGGGTCTCGAAAACCCATAAATTCTGATCCATGGTAGGGATGCAAAAGCTGTGGCCGCAACAGCTACGGAGATCTCATGACATGTACGGCAAGCTCATGCTCCCCCTCTGTGGCCTCCGGGCTAGTTATGCCTGCTCAGCCAAGGTGTCATTCCCTGACTTAAAGCCAAAGTCACAGCTCATGCCGCGTCTGCATGCTCACATATGGTATTGCCCTAAACAGGGAGACCCCAATATAGACCCCAAACTACTATAATCCTTACATATCCTTACTACAGGGACCCCCTCCAATTCTAGGAAACCCCGTATGCTCACGGATGCTGAGCAAGTGCGCTTCAAAACTAGCACAACATTCTGGCTCAATAAGCTGTAGGTCTACTTCACAAGGCAACATGGATACATGGGGGCTATATGGGGATTATGCAATAATAATGGAAAAGAAAATGGAAAGTTTTCTAGGATTTCGAGGCTTCATTAGGAGATTGTTTGGAACTTGCTTCAATCTGCCCTCCTTGGCGCAGTCCCTGAACCCTAAACGCCGTAAACCCCTTGAACCCAAACCCCTGAAGCCTGGACCCCCTAAACCCTAAAACCCTAAACCCTAAAACCCTAAAACCCCTAAACCCTAAACCCCCAAACCCTTAAACCCTAAAACCCCTAAAACCCCAAAACCCCCCAACCCTAAACCCCCAAAACCCCCAAACCCTACCCTAAACCCTAAACCCCTAAACCCTCCTTGGCGCAGTCGTCGCCTGAGTCGCTGACGGTCTCAGCTTGTGAGGCTGGTGCCGGCTCGCTTGCGCGCGCCGACTTTCCGCCTGTTTTAGGGGTTTAGGGTTTAGGGTTTTAGGGTTTAGGGGTTTAGGGTTTAGGGGTTTTAGGCTTTAGGGTTTTAGGGTTTAGGGTTTTAGGGTATAGGGGTTTAGGGGTTTTAGGGTT
>CAJNIZ010002714.1:116569-127082 GCA_905231905.1 Symbiodinium pilosum
TTTAGACTATGGCTCACATAGCAAGAACAGAGAGGGCTTGTCTTTTTTAGCCAAGAGACACTCGTGCCGAACACATCGTCCGGATCCCAATGTTGCTGGTCACGCACCATGTCCAAGTAGTTCTCGCACCACCTGATTCAAGAGTTGACTGCTCTTTGAGGGCTGATACGAAACCGTTTAGATAACATGGGAAGCAGCTTGGCAATAGTTAGTTCTACTCAAATGTTCTCGGTCAGCAACCACGCATATCCGCCAGCGGATCTATGCAGGGTTACAATCACGACAACCTGACCAAAAAGAATGTAAATAGACACTAAGCCCTATAGTATAATATACGACAAAACGAAAGACTATACTATAATATGCTATAAGACTATAGTATGCTATAATGTATCTAGATTTATATTGCTGAAGCAGACGGGCACCCAAAATCTTGGCACACATCCCCTATGCATCTCATATCTCATATCTCATGCATGCTTTCGCTGCATTAGAGAGCACCCGTCGGTCCATATGATTATTCGAAACCTTTGACGGCCATCAAGAAATCAACAATTTCAATCCTGAAATTGACTGCCAAACATCTTAAACTTTTTAGGACAACATCCCTGCAGGCTGCACGCACTCCAGAGGTTTCCGTCAATATTCCAACATGGATTTCACACCGTCGAGTTTCTTGTAACTTGGATAGCTTACGACCCCTGGATGGCTATTTGACATGTGTTGCTAACACCTCATGGAACCGCGTAATCCTGAGGGCAGACATCTCCAAAGTACAGGACATCATGTGTAGGGACCCCCAAAACAGGTCCTAAGCCAACCCTAAACGCCTAAATCCCTAACCCCTAAACCCTACCTCCCAAGAAGCCAAGAGGGTGCCTTGGACTGTTCTTCGCCGCGCGGAGATGTTCCAAGTGCAGCTCGGCTTCTGCCTGCAATGAGGTCTGGGTAAACTTAGTGGTGGCTAGCAGGGAGTAAGTGAATATATAGGGTTTAGGGTTTAGGTTCAGGGTCTAGGGTTCAGGATTTAGGGTTTAGGGTTAAGGTTTAGGGTTGAGGCCAAGGTTTAGGGTTTAGGGTTGTAGGGTTTAAGGTTTAGGGTTTACTATAGGGATTACAGAAGAGAAATGGAAACTACTATCGCGTGTTTTGGGTAAATTCCACGCAGAAATATCCCCACCTCGTACTACGAACATGTGGCAACAGCCAGCACCTTGTGATCCTGCCTCCAGTAACTCTAGTCTATGGTGACCACGTCCTGTGTTTCTGAGGTGGGTGGCCTGTCTTCGGTCTGGAGTCCTCCTGTTGCCATTCCCGAAAACGCCTAAACCCATTGAATGGAAAATTGTTCGGTATACTCCTTGAACAACTTCCCTTCCAAGAAATTCCAAGCTGCAGCAGCCATGAAAAACACTTCCAGTATTCCACCCGTTATCCAAGTATAGTTTCTATATAACCACTGTATCGTCCTTACATAATCCCTATTAACGCAAGTAAACCGTGTGTTCCACCAAGGACCAGGACTTGAGGCATCAGTCCTCGAAACAGGAACTCCGTGAGCTCATCTTACTGGGGGCCAGTAAGACATGTACTCCCTGGATGTCATATGAAGAGTATATAGGGATTATATTCCCTTATTCCCTACTATATAGGGAGTATATGGGGATTCTATTCCCTTCTTCTCGACTACAGGGAGTACAGTATATTCCCTTCTTCTCGACTATATAGGGAGTATATGGGGCTCTATTCCCTTCTTCCCCACTATATAGGGAGTATACGGGGATTCTATTCCCTTATTCCCTACCCACCACCAGTAAGTCATTGCTGCACGCAAGGTGCCTCTTCCATGTCGAAGACCTCGCCCTGACGAGCTTGCTGACGGATTGGGGCAGGTCTTCTAGGATTCTTGCCCTGCTTTCAATGATCTTATACAATATACAGGATAATGGGGGTTTAGGGTTTAGGGTTTATGGAAAATACAATGGACATTGCTACATTAGAACAACCCCATTTCAGCAGTTTAGACTATAGCTCATGCATTGTCAAATGTATCGGGAACAGGATCTAACCCTCTTGGCCAAAGGTTCAAGGTCAGTGAGAAGACCTGGCAACGCTAACGAGGCCAAATTCTGAAATGGCTTGTGGTCTGGGTTGGACCCCCACCCACTAATAGTGGTATACTAGGAATATAAAAGGACCTTAATATAATTACCATTACCTCTTGTGGTCACTATTAGTGGGTGGGGGCCCAACCTAACTTATGCTGTTCTACCTCGAATTGGCGTAATGAAGCCCAACTGCAAAGCGCACGATGAAGTCACTGACCCTCAACAAAATCCTGGAACCAAATCGATGCTTGTGCAAGCGTTTAAGTAGTCTGAAATATCGGGGCACTTGAGATGCCGCAGGTTTACGTTACCCTAATCCAAGCACTCAGACGCCGCCGCCGCAGCAGCAGCAGCAGCAGTAATGACAATAAAAATCACAATCATGCTCATGACCTCAAGCCCTTGCTCTCAACCTCGTATCTGAAAACTTCTGCATTAAGACCCTGGTATCTCCCTTCATAACCCCTTAGTAGTCCCCTATATGATCCCCTGTATAACCCCATTTTAGCAAGACCTTGGTGGGGAAACCCTAAACCCCAAACCCTAGACAAACCCTGAAATCCTAAGCCCTAAACCGCTAAACCCCGAAACCCTTAAACCCTAAAACCCTAAAACCCTGGGTGCCTGAGAGGACAGCTCATAGTTATCCTCAGGATCTGGCGGCGGGAGCGGGTGCGCCCTGGCTGCAACAAAGCAAGGAAGAAGGCTTCAGGGCCTAACGAAGCTGTACATAATATACTGTTATATGCTATATGAAAAGATAATCTACTGTAATAATCTGTAAAATACTATAAGATACTGTGAAATTCTTTAATATACTGCAGTATACTGTAGTATACTAGAAGTAGGAGCAAAAGTCACGCAAGGTGCAGGCGTGGCAATGTTGGCCAATCCCGCTGGTGTCTGTAAACTGGCAGCAACCCTGGCAGAGATTAATTAAGGTCCAAGATATTCCAAGACAACCATGTCGTAACAATGTGAGCTATCGTCTAAACTCCTTGAAGGGGGGTGTAAAGGGGATTATATGGGGGACTACTATAGGGGTTAGTAAGGGGGATGCTAGGAGTTTAGACTATAGCTCATGTCAGCATGCGTCGAACCTATCGCCACCTTGCGTCAGACCCTGTACCCCTGGCCTCTTGAACTTTTGGGTTGTTCTCAAAATCATGGCCCCTTTTGGTTGTAGATTATTATACGGCACCTAATATCTAGGGGTACCAAAATGGGACCCTAATTTTGGAAACTACCCCTTTCAGAAAACATCCGGAATGTGCAGCCCGCAGGGTTCGTCTTGCTGCCACAGGCATGTAATACCACAGCATCACCTATAAATCTGGTATATGACCTCTGACCTCTCCCTTCCAAGCAAGATTCAAAAACCCTAAACCCTAAACTTTTAGATTGCACCTGATCTGGCGCCACAGCTTGGCAGACCGATCCCTGCAACACAGGCTTTTTCTTTCACTCTGCGGCAGCATGTGTTATAGTCCCCTTGAAGTAGATAGTATATTGGGTATATGAGGATCTTACTATCATATACCCAAAGCTAGATTCTATCTACTTAAGGGGGACTATTAGCCCTAAACCCTAAATAGTAGTTTCCATTTTCTTTTCCATTATCCCTATATAACCCCAAAATAACCCTAATATTCTATCTACTTGAAGGGGACTGAATCATATTCTAGATCGACCAACCTCCCTTCCCTACCTCTGATTCCTCAGATTTGCTGGAAACATTCCAACTTTATATAGGAATAGGGCTTAGGCATGCGCTGCAGAGTTCTCACAATAAGCACCGCTGCTAAAGCTTCAAAATCCCATAGCTCCACATCAAGACATTAGGAGGACCCCCCGCCCTGTAATAGTGGTAGAATAGGAATATGAGAGGACCCTAATATAATCCCCATTATCCATAATAGTCACTATTACTGGGTGGGGGGTCCACCTAATCAAGACATATCAAAAGTATGTCGGCTTGGTACTCCTGCAAGGCCCGAGTGCAAGAAGACGCTCCTCAGCCCCCGAACTAAAAAAAAGTACGAATTGGCGTAATATTAGGGTTCTATTGGGATAATGGAAAATAGAATGGAAACTAGTTTTTAAGGTTTAGGGTGTAGAGTTACCTTCAAAACCCTATAAACCCTATGAACCCCATTCCCAAAGAAACTAAAACTTGCCACTCAAGCTCAGGAGTTTCTTGTGCAGTATAAGCCTGCTGCGTGGAGAGACGCTGTCACCTGCAGCTGGTTCGTTAAGGCCCGAAATAAGTTACAGGATTATACAGGGTTTAGGGTTTATGGGGTTAAGGCCAACATAGGTTACCGGATGAAATCAGGTTTAGGGTTCAGGGTTAATGCCAACATGCAGGACTATATGGGGCTTAGGGTGTTTATGGGGTTAAAGCGTGCAATTGGCACCTTCAGCTAGTCAGCAGACATCTCTCTGGACCAGAAGGCCACTCAGTTGCAAAGGCATGATGTAGCTCTAGGGTCGGGCTGTGCTTGCAATGTTGGAAGCCTTTGCTTGTTCACGCTGCCATGGCCTGAAGCTGAACACCCGCCTGTGGGCACCGGATTGCTCTCTGTACTGGTGGCGCTACATTCCCTAAACTGAGCTATAGGAAAGGCGCGATGCATTTGCATTCGCAGCATATGTATGCAATTATCATGTCCAGGTTGCCGCTAAGCTGTGCCATGCAAGGTAAAGCAAGAGGAACAAGAGATTCATGTTCAAAGAGTTCCAGTTTGATGCTTCCAAATGCTTTCCGTTTTCTGTAGACATGTGGGGAAGGAAGACAAGCTCCAGTGAAATCATTGGTCCGAGATTGTTTTACAGGGTACTGGAACGCTGGAGGAAGGACCCTAGGAACCTAACCCCTTCCAAAGGAAAGCGAACTTCAAACACCCTGCACGTAACTGGCATAGCCTTAGGAAAGACCAACCAGATTGGTCTTAGGTCCGGGAGAGCACGCGCAATGCAGGCTGGCCAGCAAGGGGGATTGACAAACCCGGCTTCGTGCAATCAACGTTATCCTGGGTCCTTCCCCCTTACAGCAAGAGTTACCACAATGGGTAATAGGAGCTATAATGGCACCTTAATAAGACCCCGTCAAGGACAGTTGCTGTAGGGGGGAATGACCTACGTAAACCATAATCGTTTTGCTGCCCCAACTTCGGTCACAGATACGCACACTTGCTTCTGAAAGACTCACTATGATCATTACTATCATGATTACTAGCAATGAGGAGATGTGAAGTGCTGAAGCAAGGCAGCCAGCCAGGCCTCTCCAGCTGCCATGAATCTGCTCTGGTGGGGCATTAAGGAACGCCTGACAGGAGCATTGGCAATAGGGCTTAGGGTTTAGGGTGTAGGCGTAGAGGCAGGTTTTTGGGGTTTCCCTAAATGCTGAACCCCCTGCATCAGTTCTGGGAGACAAGGCCCTTGTTCCAGATTGCTCTTTGTATGCAGCAGCCTCCAATTCGCAGTACTGGCCGCTTTCCCAACCCCAAACCCTACAGTTACACGACATTCATCCAGAGGACCTATGTAGGGACAATGGAAATGGAAACTGCTACATTATAAGAGGTTATATATTGGGCTATAGTAGGAACACATATCATGTAGAAATCATTTGAGCTATAGGCTAAACCCTTAATACTCTATAACACTGCCCTCTATAATCTCTTATGTAACCTCCTTCAAGGAGTTTAGACTATAGCTCACCTAGGGGTTATATGCTGGCTTGCATGAATTGGATGCTTCTCTGGCCCCTGTGTCGAGGAAAGAAAATGCGAGGACTCCCCCATGTGAGCTAGAGTCGTAACTCCGAGTATCCCCCTGATTACCCCCTGTAATTCTCCCTAACATAATCCTATATATATATATATACACCCCTTTAAGGAGTTTAGACTATAGCTCACGAGGGCTTCCGCCTTCTGGGGCTGTATTACGGTATGTTTCTCTGAGCTGTCCGCAGCCAATGTCTTTCGCGTTATACACTCCCATGCTAATCATGCAGAGTTAACTGAATCTCAACGAATATTAGACTCAGCAGACTCAATGGCTGAACATCAAGAAAGGACTGTGAGTCCTGATGCCGGCTCCTGCCTCCAGCAGCACTGACTGGAGTTCTGCTTCACCAGCCACGTCACCAGACTCCTGCTTTGAATTTCCGAAATTGGTGCTGCACGGGCAGGTCCACTTCATCTAACGCTACGACCTGCATGTGGTGTTGACAGACAGAACGTTCTACGCATGAAACCTTCCAAGCAGTGGATGCAGCTGGTCTTGAAATGGTCTTGGAGCTTGGGTTTCATGGGGATACCTGGCTTGTAGAACTCGATCTTCGACAAAACTCATTTTTGAGATTTCTGCACGTGAGGCTTGCGAAGCTGACTCCGTATTCGTGGATCTTCAGAGTCGCTTCAGCTAAGGGCTTCTGCACATGTTCAATGCAGGGCTGTGCTATGGGGGAAGCGTGCGTCATCAAACGAAGCATACATATGAATCGGAGCAGCGCTGCCGACATCAACGCGCATCTTCTGACACAAAACGGCATGGCAGCCAAGCTGAATTGCGAGAGCCCACCACTTCATGTGAGCTGTTTGTCAGAGCATGCTGCATAGCAGTGGCCTCCTCTGCAGCGGATGAAGCTGCGAAGCTGCAGTCAGCCATGCTGGCCTATACGCACTTCAGCGAAGAATGTTCATCGAAGCAAGACGCGCTCCTGTAAGTGCCTTGCGAGGCATGTCTCGTGTAGAATTGATCTGGGTCCCTAGGTTCCTTGAGTGCTTCTAAGCTAAGGCAGTCAATCCACTGTGGCGTGCCTCAGCTATCGCCTCAGCCTCAACAATGGGCTTCGCCGCCTGCTCCTGCGTGAGGTGTGGTGCCGCAAGAACTGGTCGGGGATAAGGAAGCCTTGTCTGCTTTGAATGAAGGCCTTGAATAAACGGGATGCCTTTCTCAAATGCTGGGCGCCACTCCTCGGAGCTTGGCTGATCCAATGTTTCCGGCAGCGCCTGTGGACAACGGCGCGTGCTAGAGCCCCTCTGAAACTTTGGACTTATCACAGCAGGGACCTATCTTACCTCTGCATGCTCAGTTCATCCAAGAAATGCCAGAATTTGACTAGTTGCCAGCTGCGATGGCTGCCACGAACTACTTAAACATCAGAGGTATGTCGATGGATGAATGGCTCGGACAAGCTTATCTCAGCCAGATTGCAACATGACATCAGATCTCAGATTTTGCAGCAATGTGCAATACTGAAGGGGGCAAAGAGAACAAGGGGCAGGGCGCATAGCATTCAACAGACGAGAAGACGACGGGCGCAGTTGCCAGGCCTCTGTCATTGCCGGCTCAGACTCAGATGTCAAAGGCGCTGCTTTCGCCTGCCCAAGCGAAGCCCAAAAGGTGAAATCACACCCGACATCAACGCGCATCTTCTTCAACAGCATGGCAGCCAAGCTGAATTGCGAGAGCCCACCACTTCATGTGAGCTGTTTGTCAGAGCATGCATAGCAGTGGCCTCCTCTGCAGCGGATGAAGCTGCGAAGCTGCAGTCAGCCATGCTGGCCTATACGCACTTCAGCGAAGAATGTTCATCGAAGCAAGACGCGCTCATGTAAGTGCCTTGTGAGGCATGTCTCGTGTGGAACTGATCTAGGTCCCTAGGTTCCTTGAGTGCTTCTAAGCTAAGGCAGTCAATCCATTGTGGCGTGCCTCAGCTGTCGCCTCAGCCTCAACAATGGGCTTCGCCGCCTGCTCCTGCGTGAGGTGCGGTGCTGTAAGAACTGGTCAGAGAAAAGTCAGCCTTGTTGGGCTGCAGATCAGCCTTACCATGCCCGGACAACCCATGCTGAAGTGGTCAAAACCCCGAAGGCCCAAAACGTTGGTCTGCCCACAGTCCCTAGAAGCTTCAATCACGTGCATGTGAACCTACGCATTGAAGAGGCTCTGAAACGCATTTGGGTATCTTTGATGTTGTCGCTACCCAGGTTCTGCTCACCACTTCCTGGGGCAAAAGGTGAGTTCAGATGATGCCCCAGCCGCCTCGGGAACCATCAGAAAGTGGAATCGCGCGGCCTGCAAGCATACACAACATCTCACGCAAATGAAGACATGAAGCAGCTTCCTTCGATTCTATGTCCTAGATTCTAGATTTTGTGAGTTTCCACATTCTGCAGACAACCCGAGGCCATGCCAGCTGGGCCTCGTGGCAAGGGAAGCCCTCATCTTCCTCGCAGATACTTCACGCGAGTGGAGGCATGGATATATAATCCCCCTCAAGTAGATAGAACATGAGGTATATGGGGATCCTATTATACTGGTAATATACCCAAAGCCATATTCTATTTACCTAAGGGGGGCTATAACATAATATGGGAGGGACTGGTCCGAAGCAGCCTTCAGGCAGGGACTACTTCTGCACCTTGTCTACTGACAGGGTCCCGCCGGAATGTGCCTGAAAATTGACCAAAAGCTGCCGGGGCTTCCTCTACAGAAATGAACCTAAGACCTTGAAGCAATCATCAGCCAACAAAATCCGACTTGCTTTCTATTAATGGTGGAGACCTTGCACCAATTATCTGGCAAGCTATACCAAGGCAATCATCATTCGACCGGTGGGTCTAGTCTATTAGAACTCTTATGACGCCAATGCTGCTTCCACGAAACCCTTCTCGAAACCTTCCGCGGCCACAGAGCCCCCTCATCCTGCAACTGCTTGTTTCCAGGAAGCTTCCACGAACCTTCTCGCTTCTGAAATACTTTTGCGGCACCTTCCGCGCAACCCTTCCGCGAAGCCATCCCCTTTGATGAACCTTCCACGTCCTTCCGCGGACACAGTGTACAGTTTTGAGAGGGTTGATCTCAAGTTTTGTTTCGCCAACGAATTCACCGAAGACTGGCGGAAAAAAAGCTGCTGATGTCGCATGGCGCCTCGGCATCTTGGTCCTCGAGCTCATGACGCTTCTCAACAGCGCTTGCCTGCACGCTCTCATGTTTGTCACGCCAGGAAAGGCTAGTTCCCGCACCCCTCGTTCATAGGTTCAACTACCAGAGCAACAAGGCTTAGTATACTGGCATGAAGATCTCATGTTTGGCCTTTTTTGATGGGCCTTCGGCAACTCCCCTACCTTGCTTGGCCACACGTGAATCTACTCCTAGCCTAGGAAAAGCTAGTGCCTTGACTACCATGGCAGCACTGTGATGCCACGAGCCAGATGGCAACAGTTTCCATTTTCTTTTCCATTATCCTTATATAACCCCTATACAACCCCTATATAACCCCTGTATATCATAGCAGCTTCCATGTTCTTTTCCATTATCCTTATATAACCCCTATACAACCCCTATACAACCCCTATATAACCCCTATATATTATAGTACTTTCCATGTTCTTTCCCATTCTCCCTGGCCTTCTGAGCCAGAGATCGCAGGATCTCGGAGCTGGGACTGCTGGCCTCACATTGCATCAGTACCCAACTCTGCAGGAAGGCTTCATTGAACATGGAAACTACTATAATATATAGGGGTTATATAGGGGTTTTATAAGGATGGAAGGCTTCATCTGGGTTGCTGTTAAGGAACTTAAATTAAGGGATTATCCCCCTATAATGGAGAATCAAATGGAAAAGAAAATGGAAAATGAAATGGAAACTAGGGGAATATAGGGATTTAAGGAGCTTGAATTAAGTTACTATATTGGGGAAACCCTATTATTTACTATATATATACCCATTCTGGTAACTTAATTTAAGTTCCTTAACAGCAACCCAGTCATTGCCTTCCATTTGCTCAAGAACCGCCCAAAAAATCAAAAAGGATTCTTCCTTATAAGGATAATTTAGGGATTACTATTTCGGTCTTCTAAGGGTTCTTAAGCAAATGGTAGTTGCTCTGAAGGTAATCAACTTGCTGAAAGCACCTCGTCTTCAGAGCCCACCTCCTTCTCCTGGTGCTCCGCCTGCATCCCCAAAGCTGGCAAAGGGTTATATAGGGGTATGTAAGGTTATGTAGGGTTATATTTAGGGTTATGTAGGGGTATGGTGCCCAATAATGGAAAATCAAATGGAAAAGAAAATGGAAAATTGAAATAGAAACTCGGGTTATATTGGGGTTATATTGGGGATAATGGTGCGCATCCAGATGTGCATTGCCAGCACGGTGTAGACATGCGTAGACACATGTTTGGCGCAGGAATCAGAAAGCGAACCTCGAGGCCTTTTTCAATTAGTTGCGGATTAGAATGATTAGAAGCGCTTCCTCCTGCAAGCAGCATGCGGAAAGAATGTGTTGGTCGCGTTTGTCTGTACATTTTTGGGGCTGCCAGCCTGTGGATCATCCGCTGCATCCAGCTGTGAAAGCACAGCCTGCGGGACAAGAGGAGGCAAATGCATGACCT
>CAJNIZ010002715.1:0-16275 GCA_905231905.1 Symbiodinium pilosum
TATACACATATATACAAAGTATAAAAAAGGTGGATCTTTGGGGGGGGGGGTACCATATATATATATATATGTATCTTCTCAAGTACCATAGTAGCTTCGACTTGTTTTCCATTGACCCTAAACCCCCAAGACCCTAAACCGAGTAAGACCCTAAACCCTATACCCCCCCAAGAATCTAAACTCTACACCCCCCAAGAACCTAAACCCCGCAAGAAACTAAACCCCAAACCCCCCAAGAACCTCAACCCTAAATCCCCCAAGACCCTAAACCCTAAACCCTAAACCCATCAAGACCCTAAACCCATGCTCCGAGCCTTGCAACTCCCTGGGGGCAAAGTCCAAGCGGAATTCGTGGCGCTTCAAGGAGTCCCGGACACGATCCAGGAATCCAAACCTAGGGTTGGTTTAGGGTTTAGGGATTTGGGGGTTTGGGAGTTTAGGGGTTTGGGGGTTAGGGTTTAGAGTTTAGGGGGCTTAGGGGTTTGGGGTTTAGGGAGTTTGGGGGTTAGGGTTTAGAGTTTATGTTTCAGTGGTTGGGCTTTGGGTTTTGGGACTTAAGATTGAGAGTTTTGGGTTTCGGGCTTGGGGTTAGGAATCTCGTGCGGCAGCACATAATGCTTGCACCAGAGAATGAAAAAAAACACCAAAACCCTAAACCTTAAACCCTAAACCCTAAACCGTGTGGTGCCGCAGCTCCTCCATCCACCGTTAGGGATTCAAAGCTCAAGGTTGAAGCATTTACCTTGCGCGATTTGGGAAGAGAGAAACAAGACAAGGAAGCACGGAATGAGTTATTGGCATTAATTTGCTGTGCTCAGGATATGGGATTGAAGGTCTAAGATTTGGGACTTCGCATGTAGGGTCCGGACTTCAGGATTTGGGGTTTCAGATGTAGGGTCTGCTTAGTTTGAGGATCAAGGAACTTAGAGATTACTTATGGCAGCCATAACCCTGCATGTAACTGTCTTTCCCTATATAGGATAGTTCGAGAGATTATCAATAGGCGGTCAAATAAGCCTGTAACCCAGTTGTAAATTTGCTAAGTCCCATGAGCCTCCAACTACAATGAAGGGAGCAAAGAAATTAAGCTTCTCTCTTCTAGTCTGGGTTGCGCGTTCAGTCAACCCGAAACCCTAGACCAGAAGATGGCAAGGCAAGAGCCCAAATAAGTAGAATTTGGTTCTGTAGATGGAGGTCTCCCAAAATTTGGGGTACCCTTTATGGGGATGCCAATGATAAGGATTATAGCATATTGGGGGTCATGTAGGGGTACCGTAATTTTGGGAAACTAAACCCCAAACCCTAAATCCTAAACCCTAAACCCCAAACCCTAATATGAAGAATGAGGGGATTTCACTGGTGAGTCTTGAGGCTGCTACGCTAAGCCAGAACTTTGAGACTAAGGCTGGCTTAGCCTTGGTGTGCTTGATGTTTGGGGCTTAGGGATTGGGTTTAGGGGTTTAGGGTTTGGCGTTGTTTAGGGGGGGTTGCGTTTAGGGGTTTCGTGGGGTTTGGGGCTTAGGGGTTTAGGGCTTAGGGGCTTCAAGATGGGGAGTGACCTTCGGGGTTCTCCCATGAGCATTTCTTTGGGGACCTGGCGGTATGAGGGTAGGCTACTTTAAAAACTGCTACATTTGTTTTGTGGACTGAAAGGATTGTACCATGGGCTTTGGGGACTTGTTCCCGCCTACTTCCTTATTGGTCACGCGAATAAAAGAACTGCATGAAGCAGCATGCAACTATAGACATCCAATCCTCAAGGCTGCTAGTTTGGTATCTCTTTGGGTCATGCCAGCACGTTCTATCAGCAGCCCTTGGGTAGCACGTCTGGACCAAACTTCATTTTCTGGGTTGCTGTTAAGGAACTGAAAAAGTAACCATAATTTAGGTATATAGTAAATGCTAGGGTTTCCTTGCTATAGTAAGTTAAATTAAGTTCCATAACAGCAACCCAGTTTTGGCATCTTCGCAACTCTCTGAGGGCGGCACAGGTTCCAAGCGTTGCCAGTAACTTCTCGCCAATCGCGCCCCTCTCGGCTGAAAGTGCGGGTTTAGCACAACAGGGATTCAATTATAATATCGTAGTTTCCATTGTCTTTTCCATTGTCCCTACATAATACCTATATGATACACCCCTATATTCCCTAAATTCTAAACCCTAAACCCTGCATCCTTGATAAACCCATTATAGTAGTGTCCATTTTCTTTTCCATTCCCTATAAAACCCCTGTAAACCCCTTTAAAGGGACCTCTAATATAATATAGTAGCCTCCATTATCTTTTCCATTACCCCTGTATAACCCCCATAACACCCATATTCTATCTACTTATAGGGCTTTGAATTTGACTTTTTATGAGCTTTCGAGCCATCGGGGCTCAAGGGTAAGGCTTTGGTAGATTGACCACAAGGAATAATGGAAAAGAACAGGGAAACTATCATATTATAAGGAAAAAATAACCCAAATATACATTCTTTTAATTTCCATTGCCTTTTCCATTATCCCAATATAACCCCAATATACTATAGTAGCCTCCTGCCTGCGTTATGTGTCGGGCTTGGTCAGCAAAAGGTAGCACACGGCCGATGGCTAAGTTCGTTCACAAGATCCTGCATGACCCTAAATATCCTCTAGTACCATCTTCCCAGGGGACTTAAGTATACAGAGTGGTCGCCATGCGGTTTAGGGTTTAGGGTTTAGGGGTTTAGGGGTTTAGGGTTTAGGGGTTTAGGGGTTTAGGGGTTTAGGGGTTTAGGGGTTGAGGGTTTAGGGGTTTAGGGTTTAGGGCTTCAAAGCCCACACCCCCACTGAAACAATCGCACCCCGAGTCATAGACCCAAGGGACTGGCCATTGAAAGCTACAGGTCCCTGGGTATCCGGTTTAAGGTTATAGTCCGCCTTAAGTAGATAGAATATGGGGTATATGGGGATCTTAGTATAATATACCCAAAGCCATATTCTATCTACTTAAGGGGGACTATAGGGTTCACACCTAGGGCTGCGTGTAGGGTTTTGGGTTGAAGCCTGAAGGCTTAAGGAGTAAGGTTGGGGTTTAAGGGCTAAGGGTTTAGGGCTTCAGGGGAAAGTTTATCTTACTGGTGCTTAGTAGGCTATGAGGAAATATCATCCCTGTATAATAATTTATCCTTTGATAACGTGTTCCCTTCTTCCGTACGAACCACCAGTAATTATCACAAACAGCCTCAGCCCTGCACCCGCAGGAGGTTGTCGATCAGGACAGCATACTGGCTGACGCACTCCGCTTGCCTCGGGCTACAAGGTTTGGCGTTGAACAAATCGGCCATCTCCCTAGACCTTAAACGCGGTCGGGGCAAAAAAGGGTTGAAGTGCAAGGTTCAGCGGTTTGCAAAGAGTTTAAGTTCAAGATGGCCTTGCAGTTTTTCGCAGACGGGTAAGATGAGCAAGCTTACAGTTTAGAGTTGTTGCTGGCCTTGCCTTCAAACAAGCAGAGGACTTTCTGCACGCTAGACCTAAATCCAGGGACAGGTAGTCCTGAACGGCATGCTACATATACATGTAGCTGGGGGGGTTGTCAAAATCATGGTACCTTGTTCCGGTACCCAAAGTATGAGAAGCCCTATGAAACTAGGGACCGCAACAGGCACCATTGTTTTGACAGCATACTATATATGTATACGGGGATCTACACTGGAAAAAGGGGGAAAGTCAAAAACTCTCCTGTGATGTCTGCTGCTGCTGGGGTAGCATATGCTAATTACATAAGCTGCATGTTCGCAACTGTGCACGCAATGATCCCTGAACCCTACACCTTCGTTCAGGCGTTTAGATTACCGAGGCTCTTGTCACACAGACACGCCACTAAAAAAAACTCGCAGGTGCTGACGTCTGCTGGGTTCATGAAGGAGAGCTCTCCAAACCGCCAGACAGTCTTAAACCAGAAAACCTAAACCCCTAAACCCTGTTAACCCCTAAACCCTATACACCCCTAAAAACTATAAACCCTGAAACCCCCACACCCCTACACCCAATAAACCCCTGCACCCCTAAACCCTACACTCTAAACAGTTGTTTCCATTTTCTTTTCCATTATCCCCACATATCCTCAATTTTCTAGCATCCCCTCGACACTCCAGGGGTGAGAGCTAGGGTTTCCCTTCTGTTTGGACTGGGTTTAGGGTTTCGGGTTTTGGGGTTTGGAGTTAAGGGCTTAGGGTTAAGGGTTTTAGGGTATAAGGTTTAGGTGAGTTGCAAATGCAGGGGGGTTATACAAGGGGTAATCTGGACTGCGTTGGGACTATGGGGAATTGTACGAACGCAATTCCATCAGGCATAAGCAAACTGCCAACATGGTAGCTCACGTCCTGTAGCTGCCTAGGGTTTAGGGCTTTGCGCTTTTTTTTGGGGGGGTTTGCGGAGTAGGTTTAGTTTTTAGATTTGTGTTTAGGGTTTAGATAGCAGCTTTGGGGTTTAAGGTTTACAGAAGGACAAGCCGCGTCTCGGCGCAGATGACCAGCTTGAAGAGTGAGACCATGGCAAACCCATAGGAGCACTCCTCCCAACGTAGGGCCCAAAGATTTAGCTTGCAGGAGCTTAAACCCTAAACCTCAGGTGATGCCTACACGTACTTTAGTGGTTCAAAAGATTAAAAAAAGGTCCTGACATTGAGGCCCTTACCCTCGTGGTCGAGAGGTCCTGCTTACCCAAGCCCTGAACCACGGCTTGAAGGGTTTGGGTTTGGGCTCAGGGCTCCTGGTCCAGGACTTGAATGAGCCCAGCTAAGGTACAGGCAAAACAGCAGGGGAACAGAAAACACATCGTAGCATGTGCGAAAACATAAGAAGCAGAAGTTGAGAGAGTGGCCATAGAAATGTTGGGGTTAGCAACAGTAACGAAACTGATATTCAAAATTTCCCATAATCATTGTAAGTCTGCCTGTTTAGGGAAGTCCGCAAGAGTATTCCTCGGCGGACTGAGGGTGTCTTGCTTTGCCTTCGTATTTACACTAGTAATGGAGTCATACAATACTACGATTCGATGTGATGTATTCGATAAATTGATGAATGTACTTGTACGAATAACAATATCTGCATTAATGTTGGTAATAGCATAGGACATACTGCTAAAATGTTAGCATTCGGCATTCGTATCTGTATGAAAGCTAACATTACTATCTTATTTTCACAGCAACGTGGTGTCCAGCCCCTTCGTGATTTCAAGTTTAACGTTTGAGGTTTTTAGGGTGGGGGGTTTAGGATTTAGGGTTCTAGGGTTGAGGATCCAGAGCCGAAGGCTTCGGGATTTAAGGGCCCGGGCCTTCAACCATACCGAGTATTTCTGACGTAGCTTGTTTGCAATGGTGCCAAAATATCTCCAGCCCCGGCACTGAGGTACAGGGAGCCTTCTGAAGAAAGGAAGGATTATGTGGAGATTGTCTCAGACATTCACATTTTAGCAGTTGTAATCATCCTGTTTGGACCCCTTCCTACATCCAGCGGTGAAGAATAGACTCCTGTCAAGGCCCCGTAAGGTCTAACATTTTTCCCCCAATTGCGACCTGTAGCGGACCCCTGGTCAAGCTTTAAGAGGGAGACAAGGACTGCATGGTTTTGTAGGAGGTATGTAAGGACTATGTAACAATTTTATAAGGTAATGGGATCAGGGGTCTTTTTACGGGTCCCTCCTGAAACCTCATGATAAATGCGACTACCATAGACCAGCAAGGAAACCTACAAACCCTGAACCTCAAACACCATACATGTAGGCAGGGTTAGGGTTAGGTTTAGGGTCAGGGAGGGGTAAAGGATAATGCCTTTTGAATATCTTCGAGGATTTCTTGGCCATCATTTTCCCGGCTTAAATGGTCCAAGTGGAGTTTGGCATCTACCTTTGAGGGATTGCTATTTAATGAGGCCGGCATCTTCCCCTTCTTGTCCTCCACGCCGGCCAACCAATTTGCCTGGAAGCCACGGTTGTAGACCAAGTACTTGGCCTCGTGATACCTGCTAATGTGGATGGAGGAGATCTTATACCATGGAAAGATCTCCAAAGTACAGTAACTTGCAGGGTACATAGCTTGTAAGGTGGTGCAAGAATTCCACCACCCACAACATGACGAATTTGCGGACAAGGAACGACCCAGAAGTCAAAAACGCTTCACAAGGGTTCCACACAGCAAAATGCCTTGAGGCTTAAGAGCAAAGAAGACAAATTCAATGGAAAACCAGCAAATAAGAAAAGGGGATTATATTGGCAGCTATTTTTGGTGGATACTTTTAATGAGAATTCAAACATTTGGGAAATTATTTTGGAAGGGCTCTCATGTATGAAAACCCCTTCTTTGGACCAAGAAAACGTCTCTACCCGTGGAACCCCCAAACCGCTGAGTCTCACGTCTGCATCTACTCCTAGCCCTGGCATCTCCAGTAACCCAGGACTGAACCAATCCCCTGTTTGAATACAAATCATTTTTATACAGAACTTCAAACCGCAAAAGAGGAAAAAAGGGCCTACTCAACTCCCCGGAGCCCTAAACCCTAAACCGCGGACTTCAAACTTCGGGTTTAGGGTTTTGGGTTTAGGGTTTTGGGTTCTTCAGCCTGACCTCCTAAAGCCTATCCTGCCCTTCAGCTCGCATGGAACCTTGGGTCATGCCCCCACCCTGGTTCAGGGTTTAGGGTGCACAAACCCTAAACCCTAAACCCTAAACCCTATAGGGGTCATCTTAAAAGCTTCAAAGGGCCCTTTATGCACTCCTCACTCTCGCCTTGGTTCCCTTCCATGTCTTGGGGATAATCGAATATAATAAGGGTTTAGGGTTTAGGGTTTGGGGTTTAGGGTTTAGGGTAATATTGGGGTTCTATTAGGGTAATATTGGGGTTCTATTAGGGTAATATTGGGGTTCTATTAGGGTAATATTGGGGTTCATATTAGGGTAATATTGGGGTTCTATTAGGGTAATGTTGGGGTTCTATTAGGGTAATATTGGGGTTCATATTAGGGTAATATTGGGGTTCATATTAGGGTAATATTGGGGTTATATGAAGGTAATATTGTGTTATATGGGGATAATGGAAAAGAAGATGGAAACTACCATAGTATATCTTACATGAAAAAACCTAGATCCTGAACCCTAAAGCCAAACCCCACTCCTTCAGCTCAGGACCGGAGGGGCAGGATGACCGGTACTTGTAGAAGCCCTGAACCCCAGAAACCCTACCACCAAAAAATGCAAAGCCCTACTGTAAACCCTAAGCCTTCAAGCCCTGAACCCTCAACACCGCAGCCCTAAACCCCAAGCCTGAAGCCTACTTCCCAAACTCTAAGGTCCTAAATCCTATGACAGTTCCCTACACCCTCAGCCCCCAGCCCTGAAGCCCGAAGCCATCAGTCCCTGTTTGGGAGGGCCGGCAGAACTTAGTGAGTAAGTAGGCGAACAATAGGGATTGCTGGAGCTTCTATATGGGCTATGAGGGCTAAAAGTATACTTGGTAAGTCCCCCTGACCCTTCACGTACGCCCTAAAACCTAAGCTAAAGCCTAGACCCTAAACCCTAAACCCTAAAACCTAAGCTCTCAACCCTGAACCCTAAACCCCAAACCCTGGGCTTTAGCGCACCAATCCGCTTCAGGTTGAAACGCTTCACGCAGACGTGGCCTCGGTGGTCTTTTGCCCCCTTTTAGCGGGTTTGCTGGTTTTTACAGGTCCCTTTAAGGGGGCTATATGGGGATGTCTAGCGATAGAGAAGCATACATAGGGATAAACAGGGCTTGGGGTTTGGGATTGAGACCTGAGGGCTTACGATTTTGGATTTCGGGCTTAGAACTTGCGATTTTTATTTCAATGTTGAGGATTTAGGTCTCAAGAATCAGGGCTTAGGATGTAAGTTAGGATTAAGGGTTTGGGATTCCAGGTTTGGGGTTTAAGGTCTAGCATTTGGGATTTAGGGGTGCGGGTTCCGTTCTTAAGGCTTAATCCCCTCCCCCTAAGTCTGAAACGACCCACACTCAAAGCCAAAAAAAAATCACCCTATCACACCACAGCACTACGTTGGCAAGTGATGCTGTTAAGGGGTAGGGGGTTATGCTTAGATGGGGAGTACGTGGGAGATATGAGGGTTGCCAAGGGATCAATTGAGAGGACCCTAAACCCTAAACCCTAAACCCCTAAACCCTAAACCCTAAACCCTAAGTATTTCCAGGGACATGTAGGGCCTCCCGCTTCTAGAAGTGAGGGATGCTTTTTGGGGGGCGGTCCCTATAATTAGGATTATGTGGAAGCCCCCCCTGCATGCAACCCACCACATATATATATATATATATTTGAGAATTGGTTTGGGGCATAAACTCAGTGCTTTGACATGAGGTTTGCATGGCTGATCTTTCGAGCCTTTGCCCTCAGCAACGTTGCAACCTCACCGTGGCCAAACTCTTCTGCGATCATGAGGGCTGTGTAGCCGTCATCACGCTGCAGGTCTTTCTTAGCACCAGCCTCCAAAAGAAAACGTGTGAAAACCTCGTGGCCAGCTGCATGCATCAGGGCTGTGTAGACGTCGCTATCCTGCAGGTCCTTGTCAGCGCCAGCTTCCAGAAGCAACTGTGCGATCTTCACGTGGCCAATCCCAGCGGCAAGCATTAGGGCTGTGTAGCCGTCGTGATCCTGCAGGTCCTTGTCAGCGCCAGCTTCCAGAAGCAACTGTGCGATCTTCACGTGGCCAATCCAGCGCCAGCTTCCAAGAGCAGACATGTGATAACCACGTGGCCATTCTCAGCTGCGAGCATGAGGGCTTTGTACATGTAGCCAGCGTAGCGAAGCTGTATGTGTGCGTCAGCGCCAGCTTCCAAAAGCAGCCGTGTGATTTCCGCTTGGCCATTCTCAGCTGCAAGCATTAGGGCTGTGTAGCCCTCGCAATTCTGCAGGTCCTGGTCAGCAACAGCTTCCAGAAGCAACCATGCGATCTTCACGTGGCCATCCCCGGCTGCAAGCATTAGGGCCGTGTGGCCGACGCGATTCTGCTGGTCTTTGTCAGCACAAGCTTCCAAGAGCAGAAATGTGATAACCACGTGGCCATTCTCAGCTGCGAGCATGAGGGCTGTGTACATGTAGCCAGCGTAGTCAAGCTGTGCGTGCGCGTCAGCGCCAGCTTCCAAAAGCAGCCGTGTGATTTCCGCGTGGCCATTCTTAGCTGCGAGCGTGAGGGCCAGGCAATGCTGTACGTCTGTGTAAGCGCCGGCTTCCAAAAGCAGCCGTGTGATTTCCACTTGGCCATTCTCAGCTGCGAGCATTAGGGCTGTGTAGCCCTCGCAATCCTGCAGGTCCTGGTCAGCACCAGCTTCCAGAAGCAACCATGCGATCTTCACGTGGCCATCCGCGGCTGCAAGCATTAGGGCCGTGTGGCCGACGCGATTCTGCTGGTCTTTGTCAGCACAAGCTTCCAAGAGCAGACATGTGATAACCACGTGGCCATTCTCAGCTGCGAGCATGAGGGCTGTGTACATGTAGCCAGCGTAGTCAAGCTGTGCGTGTGCGTCAGCGCCAGCTTCCAAAAGCAGCCGTGTGATTTCCGCGTGGCCATTCTTAGCTGCGAGCGTGAGGGCCGTGTGGAAGTTGCAATTATGCCGGAGGCAATGCTGTACGTCTGTGTAAGCGCCGGCTTCCAAAAGCAGCCGTGTGATTTCCACTTGGCCATTCTCAGCTGCGAGCATGAGGGCTGTGTAGCCGTAGTGATCCCCCGGTTCTTCCGAGCGCCAGCTACCAAGAGCAGCCGTGCCGTCTCCACGTGACCCATCCGACCCGCGAACATGAGGGCCGTCCTCCCGTCACAACTCAGGCCTTCTGTAGCACCAGCGTCCAGAAGCAGTCGTGTGATATCCACGTGGCCACCCTGAGCTGCGAGGATGAGGGCTGTGTCGCCCTTGCTATCCTCAGCGTCTTTGTCAGCGCCAGCTTCCAAAAGCAGGCTCGCCGTTTCTAGGTAGCCTTGCGAGCAAGCGGCGAGAAGCTCCAGCTCTGCTTCGCGTTTGCTGTAAGGGGCACATAGGACTAGCTGAAAGTCCATGGGGACTTCCAGCTTGGTGGAGTTGTCCAAGTGTTGCCGTTGTGCAGCAACTGTTGCATGCACATCGGGAAGCCATGAAGACTGCGTAGTGAAGCTTTTAAATCTTGCAGATCCAAGATGTTCTCCGTGCTTACTGCAGGCAGCTCCTGCCCTGACATCCGCCAAATGCGTAGCATTCTGGCAAGAAGGCCTAACACCAAAACTACGATGGTGGAGAATTGCAAGCAGCATCCATGCTTCTGTGCCTATGGTTCTACAAGGCATGAACAGTCATCAAAACAAGTGCATCACTGGCATGACTGTCACGATTGGTACATGCACTACAACTGAATTTGTATGACAAGGCAGTGTGACGAACCTGCTATGGACGCGCTCAACGGTGAATCGTGAGCTTAAGGAGGCTGAGGCGCAGCAGCAGGGTCTTCATACGCCACTAAACAAATTCGCCGAGGCTATCCAGCCTCAAGGCATCTCAGGGCGTTCAGAACCTTCTAAAAACCCCCCTTATGCAGACCCGCGTGAAATTCTAGCTTCACCCCACATTTGAAGCTGTCGCAGTACATTTTTGTGAAAAACCGTCGTTTCAATCCCCCTCCCCCTGCAGCCGCATCTTGAAGCTTGCGAACTCCCACTTAAGGGACTAAGCCCAGCCAACCACCTCCATGAATGCTGGAACATGCATGCAACAAACAGTCTGAAGCGAGGCTTGCCTCCGTTACTCCCTCGACCCTAAACCACACGTGTCAACTACATGCCATGACCTATTCGTGTGCTCCGCGCCCCGCCAGCCGAGGCGGGCGCGCGGTAGCGTTTATAATTAGGTAGGTCCTGTAAGAATATCATGCGGGCAGCGACCGTTGGAATGTTTTCTTGGGTAGTGTAACGAGCTAGCTTCTACATTACCTCAGCAAGGGCACGGGATAGGGTCCACATAAGTCCTTAAGAAGAGATGGGAAGTTGTGGGATTAGGGTTTAGGGTTTAGGGTTTCCACAAGATTGTCACAAGATTTGTGCACAATAGCAACATAGGGACCGCTCATAGGGCTTTATTCTCTCCAAAACTGACCTAGAACCCAAAACAGGCCCGGTGGGAGGACCGTAGTCCTTGTAAGGCTCTATGTTTGCTTTGGGTCATAAACCAACAACGAAGAAAATGCTACCGCTGGCACTGCTGATGACAGCAAAAGGAAAAAAAGAAACAATGATTGTTCACAGGTTCTAGCAATAAAGCCTAAAACAAAACAACTCGAACTCAGTGTTACCGCCACGTCATACCATTGCAGGCGAAGTTTGTAGGTGTAAGTCTGTCTAGTACTTGGCCGACTACATGCGCGTTGACATCAGCACTAAGTCGAAACCCTATATCCTGGACCCTACCCATACCAATGACCAAGCAAATCTTGCACCACCTACGGTCTCTAAAGTACTGTACCGCCTGGGGCTTACGGACGAAGGGTGGCGCAGGATTGCTTCAGTCAAAAGTAGTTTCTGGCTGCTGAGACAACGGCCAGTCGAGAACGGACCCCTGTCATCCATCCACTGTAATCAATCAGGATTTAAGGTCTAGGGATATTGCACGTAATGATGGCAAACCCTGCGCAACATAAAAAAAAAAGAAACTGCGACAAGGCTCTAAGGGGTGGAAGTATGAGCCCCCAACATAGGACCTGAGCCTTTTGTGGGGTCCTGTAATCCCTTACCTGTGTGTTGTAATCCCCTCCCCCTACTATTAAAACCCCCCCACCCCCCCCCCCTTAACAGTAAATGCTCCCAATATATCATAATACACCACAACAGAGAGTATTCAATATCAGGTGGGGTGGGGGCTTGATCATAGGGGGAGGGGATTACTAGGTCCAAAAGTACTCCGGGATGACGCTCCCAAGGTATAGTGACTATAAAGAACGATAAGGATTGTCTTTGGGTCCTATCATATTCCCATTATACACCCTAAACCCTAAACCCTAAAACCTATCCTACTACAGGGTGACGGGTCCACCTAACCCGTACCTACTCCCTAAACCCTAAACCCCAGACCTACGAGCGCCGACATCTGACCTTCCAAGTGCGGAAGATCTTGGGATCAGCCCTTTGGGTTTGGGGTCTGGAGGGCCAGGCTCCGGATGTAAGAGATTCAGATCAGGATACCGGTTTAGGGTTTAGGGTTTAATGGGTTTAGGGTTTTATGGGTTTAGGGCTTTTGGTTGAGGGTTTTATGTGTTTGGGGTTTAGGGTTTAGGTATGTTGGATTCTTTCACAGAGGCGCGCAGGGTGTTGGGGATGTCGGGACGCGGTTTAGCCTCAGGGTTCTGCGAACCAAGCGTCTGCCACTGTGGGCTGACATTTAGGGTTTAGGGTTTAGGGTTTAGGGTTTAAGGTTCAGATGTGGAGCCTGCGCTACTGCATCTGTTCGCCTAAGGAAAGAAGAATGGGATCTTTATGGAAGACCCTCTAAACCCTAAACCCTAAACGGCGTTCCGTCAGGTCTTCTTCATGTCATTCCCTACTGATCCCCTTTGAAATAATCGAAGTAAGCACCGCCCTGAATAGAAATTCCCCTATACGAGTTGGTTATGTGAGCTGTCGTCTAGACTCCTAGTATTCCCCTTGATAACATATACCCTTATGTGACTGGTCAAGGAGTTTAGACTATGGCTGGAGGGGGCCGCCTCATCCCTCTTCAACAGAAGGCGCTACGCAGGGTTCAGGGTTTGGAGTTCTCTAAACCCTACGTAAACCCTAACCCTAGATTCTGAACCCTAAACCCCAAACGTAAACTCTTAGCCCTCAACCCTAGACAAATCCTAAACCCTAAACTCCAAACCCTGAATCCGGAACCCTTTCAAGGTACGGTTCAGGCTGTAGGGTTCGGGGCTGGAGAATATGTGGGAGCTTCCAGAAAAATCAGGGGGCCCGTTGCGTTTTTTGGGGGGTGGGTGAGGGAATTAGGGCTTACGGGTGAAATAGCACGGAAACTACCATATATCGAAGTTCATACCAGCAAGAATATCTTTAGCCTTTACACTCTTTTGAACTGAAAGCTAACCCTTACCTTACCGTAACACCCGAAACTTGAATTCGAGAACGGGCGGACAATTCAAAGCCTGAATCACTACCACAATGACCGGGTTGTTTACTTAGGCTATGGTTTTGTACAATATGAGCCCCAAGGCCCGATTCTAGTTCTACAGGCTTGAAACCCTAATCCCCACTTCCTGGACCCAAAACTCTAATTCCTATTCCCTAAACCCTAAACCTACTTTGCACGCTTCCCGATTCAATGCGGCTCCGGTGGCGAGCACACATTCAGACGGCACACAATAAACGCAAGGTTAAGGATTTAGGGTTTAGGGGCTACGGTTTTGGCATTAGGGGGCTAGGGTTTTGGCATTAGGATTTAAGGTTTAGGGGCTAGGGTTTTTGGCATCAGGATTTATGGTTTAGGGTTTGCTTCTGCTTTGCTAAAACCCAATGGATATGAAATGTAAAACCTTTACCCACCCCGACCCCTAAACCCCCACCCCTAAACCCCCACGTTCCTCAACTCTCCATTCTGACTTTTGACCACCAATCACCCCAACAGATTCCCTTCAAAGTCCCCCATGCCTCATACATATGTCTGCACACTTCTCAGAGTGGGGTAAACCCTACACCCTAAACCCTTTTTTTATTATGGGGGAAGGGATCGTAGGGGAGTCTCTACTTGGGATTCTCCAGGGAGATGAAAAGGAGAAACGACAAACTTCAGTCTAGGCTCGTGACATATGAGCTAGTCTAAACTCCTAGTATCCCCCGTAATAACCCTTAAAATACTCCCCTATAAAGTCCCCTATATACCCCCCCTTAAGGACTTTAGACTAGAGTACATATGTTCCCGAATACTCATGCTTAGTATAGGGGCCCTCGAAAAGGGGCCCCAAATTTCTGGAAGTCCCAAGCCCTACCTACACCTTTAAGTTGTTGTAGAACCCTATATCGTTTGTACCTCCTGCACCCTAAACCCGAAACCCTAAGCCCCCATATTTAGTCTGAAGAACCACTCATCTGTGAACGCGGGCCTGTTTAGGGTTTAGGATTAGGGTGTACGGCTCTCATAAACACAGCTCGTGAGCTGAAAAATGAGATGCTCCAACAAGGGGTGGCTTGGCTACCCCCACCCCAAAACAAGGACCCTATGACTATCATGTGACTCTTACAGGGTACTATTTGAGAGGTTGGAGTAACCAAAATCCCCCTTTACCATCTGGAACAAACCCTAAACCCTAAACCCTGAGACTGACTGACTATGGGGATCTGTTCCCTCACTCCAGAACCCTCAAGTAAGCCCAAGCCTCGCCACTGAAACCTGCAATCCTACCACTTAAGCTCTAAATTTGACACTTAAGACCTTGAACCCTAGACCCTTAACCGTTCTAACCCTAAGCCCCTAACCCTAAGTCCTAAACCCTAAACCCTAAACCCCTAAACCCCTAAACTCTAAGCCCCTAACCCAAAGTCCTAAGTCTCTGCAAAGAAGCGCCTGGGTGTTTTCGCAGCGTAGCTCCGGGTCGTTGAAGTGCTCTGGGAAACTGGGCCCAGGTTGGGGTCCGCGGATACCGCGGCTTTGGGGTTTGGGGTTTAGGGTTTAGGGTTTTTGGGTTTAGGGTTTTTGGGTTTAGGGTTGGGGTAACATTAGGGTCATATTGGGGTTATGCTGGGATAATGGAAAAGAAAATGGAAACTACTATTTAGGGTTTAGGGTTTAGGGCTTTGAGTATAATCCCCCTTAAGTAGATAGAAGATGGGGTATATGGGGTTCTTATTATAATATACCCAAAGCCATATTCTATCCACTTAAGGGAACATAAGTTGTGGGGTGGTCAGAACTATGTGCTCTGTTCGGTTCCCTGTTCAACTGCAGCCTTTGGTACTTCGATGACCAAAAACGGGGACCACTATTTTGACAACCCACCGTATGAATCCCGACTTTGGTTAGGGAACGGTGAATCGAACGGAAAAGAAAATGTTAAAATGAAGCGGAATATGGAAATAGGGGCTTATAGAGAACTACTATAGCCCCAGGGAGGTGCTTCAATGGTCAAAATCAAGGCGCAACTTCAGGGAACTGCCAGTTTCGGGTTTGGGGTTTAGCGTTTCAAGTTTACTTATATGGAAGTTGCCCAAAATTGGGAGCCTTTTTTGGGGCCCCTATGTTGGCTGTATGTGGGGGTCTTTTTTGGGCCCCCCTATGTGGGGAAACTACCATATAGATGTGCCCCAAAAGTGACAAGGAAAATCTGGGGATAGAGGGGATATGCAAGAGGCTACTTATTCACAAGAAGGTCACATCGTGCCAGCGCAGGGGCCTAAGTAAAGCATGGGACTGGGGCTTTGAAGTGGATGTGACACATACACCGAAAAGTGTACAATACCTATACATATCTTGGCTGTTGCGCACACCTCTCTCACCATGAAATGTCGCAATCCGTAACAGCACCACTGTTTTGAGTAGCCCCGAAACAGTTTGCTCCGTAGACTGGGCCGCAGAAGCTTCCTGAGGTGTGTCATTATGCTATGGTTTTTTTCAGATTATTATTGGCGCCCCCAACTCAGAATTTTCAGCTGTCGCCGCCGGGAAGTATATGGGGAGATATAGGAATCATAAAGAGATTGTGGAGGGATTCTTTAGTGATTATATAAGGGCTTTGTAGAGGATATATGGGGATATACAGGGGTATATAGGGATTATGAAGCCCAAGAAATCCAAAAAGTTTGAACAAGCACATCAACTAATCCCTGGACGTCTCCAATTAAAACCATGCACCCCCACCTTAAGCTGGCCAACGCCGCCAAGATCGGCCAGCGTGTCCCCATGAGGAGCTCCAGGGAAAACTCGATGGACCGGAAAGTTCCCTGGATGACCTGAACCCGGTTTAGGGTTTAGGGTTTAGGGTTGGAGTAACATTAGGGTTATATTGGGGTTATGTTGGGATAATGGAAAAAAATGGAAACTACTGTTTAGGGTTTAGGGTTTCAGCTATAGTCCCCCTTAAGTAGATAGAGTATAGGGTATATGGGGATCTTATTCTATTATACCCAAAGCCATATTCCATCTACTTAAGGGGGACTATAACTGTATTGCGAAGTACTAATCTTCTCTATGGTAGAACTTATGGGAAATTCAGAACATTCCCTGGTAATAACCTTGGGCTTTCCGTACCGAGGACCTCACGCTTCTAGCATAACCCTAAACCCTAAACC
>CAJNIZ010002716.1:0-12247 GCA_905231905.1 Symbiodinium pilosum
CAATAGCATGCAAACACACACACTTCTTGAGCCACAGTAGAGCAGAATACATGTTCAGTTTCAACAGGTTCCGTGTACGTGTACCCAGGGTTGTTGTGTTATCCCCCTATAAAGTATTGTACATGTATGTATGGTTTACAAGGCGTTGGGCCTAGCGTCTGCGCACTGACCCCATTATGTAACCCTTATGTAGCCGCAGTGCCGTTTCAGCTTGCATTTCTTTTCCCTTCTAGTCTCCATTGTTTTTGAACTGGTTTTGCCCAGTTCCTTGCAGTAACCCTGAGAGCCCTAAGTCAGGGAGCCCTCGGAATTCAGACCCCAAGCTCAGAATCCGAAACCTACGTAGGCGAAGAACAAGTCATCTGTAGCACATCAACTCAACTATATACGAGTTGGTTTTACAACTGCATCACTTACCTGATCTTACCTGTCTGGTGTTGAGGAACCTTACACCCCTGACCCAGAGCCCCAAGACCCTCAACCCCCGTCACAACACGAGGCACGTGTACTGGTCGAACATCGTGTCCGCTGGCACAGCAAAAGAGTTCGTGCCAACTGGCACGGTGCCTTGGGTAAGCATTGAAAGGGTCTAGGGTTTGGCGTCCATGTTTCAGTGTCGTGTTGTAAGCGGAACAGGGATTCAGAACTGTGAGCTAGCCAAATCAAGCTTTCCAGGTCAGGTCACTAGGCCTGAATCCTACCCGAACTCCAAACCCTAATCCGAAACCCAATCTCCCCTAAACCCCAAACCCAAGACCCTAAACCCTCACTCTGGCACTCAAGCCACCGAAGGCAGTTGCAGATCTTCCGCCGCCAGTGGCGCTGGTTGCCATGTACACGACGTAATCCTGCCAGAAAATTGATGGGGGCTGGGGTCCCGTTTGGGGGGTCCCCATAATTAGGACTATTGTATCTATATTGGGATTCCCCAATTTATGCAAATTACCAGACAGTGGAGCGTGTCAAGTTCCAGCTTTGCACAGGCGCCCAATAGCGGATTCCTTTTTCGTGGCTCCTGTAAAGGGGATGTTGTGATGCTGCGGGCATAATGACCGAGGCTTGGCAATCATCCATTTGGTAGCTTCCATAAGTAGAACCTAATATAGACCCCGAAAACTGAAATCCCTCTCGCAAGAATCCACAACCGTGAGGTGATTTCGCAGCTTGGGATTAAACATACGGGATGAGGTGTCAAGAGTCAACTGGTTGGAGTTTCTGGCAGAATCTTTCGTCTTTCTCTTGTTTTAGACGTGTTTGAAGTTGCAATGCCTTGCGCATTTGGGCAATACAAGATCTGCTGATTCCTTTTCTCCTTGTAGGGGACTGTTGATTGAGGATCCCTGGTTGAACTATTCAGGGCTGAGTTTCAGGCAGGTGCTTTGACCGCGCAAGGCACATAAAGCCCAACATACTGCTGATACTAAAAGCCCTGTATGACCCATAGTACCAGAATTCCCAAGGTTTAGAGTACCTAGGGTCATGCCGGTTTTTAGTATCCACCGTATTATCGAGAGCTCCACGCGTGTATTTCGCAAATTGTACTCTGACAAACAAAGCAAACTCCCTTGTGTATCCCCCTGAAAGCAGCAGTAGTCTCCTTGAGCCTTGAGAAAATCCCCTATGCCCTGAATTGTCTGAAGCTATAGTCCCCAAAACTTTGAGGCCGTAAAGTCTTGATCGCCTGGTTGTAGTTCACGTCGAAGGGAGGACCCCAACTGAGAGTGCCTGGGCCCCATGTTAGCGGCGATGTGGAAGCTTCTTTACACTGGCAGACTTTAAGTATGCTGGAAATATGTTGTTTTTTTTTGGCGAGCTCTACCTTCAAGGACTTCCTGGGAAGTACTTATAGAGGCATCCATGTTTTTAGGTGGATGCTGTTGGCAGAACACTTGCTCTGACTGAGGTTCCAGGTAGACTTTGACGGTCAGGGGCTTTGTGACGTAGTGCTTCGGGCAGACTGCCTACATGCAGCTCCGCAAACGTCTTCAAACCAGGTTGCATACTTAGCCTTCAGCCCTGAACCCTGAACTCTAAAATGAACAGCTTTGTTCACCCAAAGCCTAAACTGAAGGACCTACGCTTTCCAAACAACCCCCGGAAACTCATTGAGCCAAGCTCAGGACCAAAAAATATTCTTTTCGCCATGGCGCCGCCAATCTCCAGCCGATCCAGGTCCCGATCAGGGAAAGACACAAAGCCCACGGACGAAATCCTGAATTCAAGCCCCCGGAAGCCAAAAAAAGAAACCGAATTGATGTAGGATTCAGGGGGGCTGACGGTATCTCAGGTTGCTATACAGTGATGGTTATGGAACTTCACTGCAGCAATGCCAAGGTAGCATTTGGACACCTAGAGAGGGTAAGACCCTAGGCACCATGCATTTGATAGTTTGGAACCTACGGTAACTGAATGCGCCTATGGTAGTCTGGGGAAGGTGTCTCAAACTAAGCACAAATTAATTCAAAGCCCCAAACACACCAAAAAGCTTTCTTAAGTATAGGGTTTCAAGAGATCCGTTCCATGATCCCTTCTCGAGTATGTCTGAACTGGCGAATTCCTAAACCTACAAATCCAGCACTTGGGGAGGACCATCTCAATGGGACCATATCTTCCAATCTGGTCTTCATCGATGCAAGGCCCACAGTCGTCAACCCAAGCGCACGGTCTTGGGAACCCCCCTGCTTCGCTACCCCTCCGGCCTGGTTGCGCTGTGGTCTACTACCGAATGGGCGTCGATCGCCAAGTGTATTGGTAAGCAACAGAACAGATACATTTCAGAATCACACCTTTGAATACCAAAGTGGGAAGAGGTAGAATTCACCAGACTTATTGACATCATCTCCTTGTATAACCAACTTGCAGCCCTTCAAGAACACGCACTGATTTGTGGTAATCTCAATGGGCTGAGCAGGAGCCTCAATTGAACAAGGCATGGGGATTTCGCCAGGTAGATTCATGCTCAGAACCGCGATGACATGCAAACCTCATTGGCCCCTCAATTTTCACAAGCTGAACCACATCCCTGATATCCTGCACACTTAGACTAACACAACCATAATCCTTTTCCTTTACTGTTGGGAGGAACACAGGCCAGTCGAGAAGCGTCTCCGCAATGGCAATGGAGGTTGGCGTCTGCTGCTCGTTGCCAAACGCGGTGATGAATATTCCGATGAAGCTCATGCCAGTGATCTGCGGACGCCATGGGTGTATAGCAGCGAGATGAAGTTGCAAAGGACTTCTAGAAAGCTACTACCGATTTCTGAAGTCATGACTTTCATGTTGGCATGGCAAGTTTAGCTTTGTCATGCCTCAAAGCTTCAAGACATCTTCATCAGATTTTAGCAGCCTTTGTGTTGTTTGATAATCAAGCACCACAAAGGCAAATGAAGATGTCTTGATAGGGTCTAGGGGCTTATCAGAGCCTTGGGTCTTTTTGCTGATCATGACACTGCCTGCAAAAATGTCAGGGGACAGGATTGGAGGCCTACCGGCGGGAGTGTGGCTCAGAATCCGCGACGGAGCGGCCACAAACACCGGAGATACTGCCTTGTATAGGATCTCAGTTTTGCGATGGTAGAGCTTAAGCCGCGCCAACAGAGGCACCTAAAATCTAAGACAAGTGCCCCCAGCCACTCTAGGCAACATTTGGTGATGACCTTCTCTCAGGAATACTACCATTTGAAGCTACCGACCAGGGGAGCAGCTTACTAAGTCGCCAACGTTCGTATTCTCCGGGAAATTCACTTGCAGATCTCCTGGCACGAGATTACAACGGGACTCGAGAAAACATTATCTCGAAAAGGATAAGGTAGCCTTACACTATACCAGGAACTATCTTGCCAGTATGTAAACCACTACTCATTGCACAGTTTAGGGCCATCTTAATGGGTTCAAGCATACTCAATTGTGCGGGTGCAGGCTTGTGACATGTCAAAACTACAGTAACTACAGTCGTCGTACCATCGTATTGCAGTCTTCCACTGTTTCTGCTCATGTGGTTACAATGCCTACTATCCTGTGTCGCAGCTTGTCACGACCATGACTGTATGGGCAAAATGTTCCAAGTCACCTTGATCAAAATCGCGTTAGAAGTATGCTATTGGCTGATCGGCTCGGCATGTCCTGGGGGCTTGTCTGTGTCCAGTTGGAATTTAGACGTGCCAGCCCGGTCGTTCTGGAAGTAGACGCGATACCTTAGGGCTGCAAGGATCCTTGGGTTAGGGTTCGAGTTTAAATCTTTACGCAATAACTCGTCCCTAGCTTGGGGCCTTGATGTGTTAGGATTTTGCGGTGCAGGGCTCGTAGAAGTTTTACGATATACAGTGAAGGGATCCACAGGTTGTCTGTCGTTATTCTCGGTACGCTTGAAGCGCTAGATCTTCCACTCTGGGCTCTAGAGGAGATAGATAATGTCGTCGACCCCCCAAACCAAACATGGAACCCGAAGAGGGGCGTGCCACGGACAACTTCGGTGTGGCCAACATGTGATTCCATATATGCAGAGGGAGGGATCTTTGGCTTGAAGAAAGATGTCATCCCGAACCCTGCGCACCTCCTATCCCTCATGGCATGGTGGGACCTGAATGAATGAAGCGCGCGCATCAGCGGTCCCTCATTTTGACGTCCGCGCTCTCTGACAAATTCAGGGGAAGCAGGGTAAAATGGAGCAACCGTAAAGCTATAACCCGAGTCCCGAGAAATAAGCCATGATTTTCCAAAAGCAGAAAATCCACATGAAGGAGAACCTAACGATGAGCTCTGGATGAGGCCTGTGAACGGGGAATTCAGCCCCTTCTAACCAAGAAGCTCCTAAACCCTAAACCCTGTTCAAGTTTAGCTGACATTTTGAGAAAGCCTAGGGCAGGCTTTGCTGGATCGCCAGACTACACCACTGGGTTTAGGGTTTAGGGCAAGGAAGATACTCCAACAAACAGAAATAGAATTGTCTGCATGCAGTGATTCTGTATTTGGCAAGAGTTGCGTCAGAGGTACACTTCCGTGATTCAAGTATATAGTACAGTGAAGCTGCTTAAAACCCAAACATAATTGCCTGCAACAGAAGTTTAGCTCAGGATTCAACATGCGAGCGAGTTCTTCTTGACGTCCAGGCCCTCAACACCAAACCCGCAATGAAGAAACCTTTCTACGTATCTTCCGAGCAAACCCGATCTTTTCAAGAAAGCCTGAACCCCAAAACGCTCGACAATCCAACAGAACCCTGGTATCATCACCGTCCTATTTGAACCTAATCCCTAACAGCTCTTTTGCAACCCTAGAGAACCCCTACAAACCTCGGCATATCATGGATATTCTAGGGGTACATGGATATTTTGTAGGGATATTAGACGGATACATAGAACGCTCCTCCGATGCAAAGCTGCTTGTCCACAATGCGTTCGTCTGGCGGGGGATCCCAGGCGATCTCACCACCAACTTCGAACTCGTCAAGGTCCTGCTGGTGCCAGAAGGCGGTCAACAAACATAGCGGCCAAGTCAGCCTGTAAACAATGGCGTAGGGTATCATCGTTGCGCTTATGCGAGGTCCAGCCGTCTACATTCCGAATCCTTCCTATACCATGAACTTTGTGACGCGCGAGCCAGTCCCGGTCGAAGAGCGTGATGTTGTCCACTATGGCAACCTTTGGGGTACAGTTCAGGAGATACAAATATTGATGAGATAGCACTGCAACAGAAACTGGAAGCTGATACACATCACGATCGGTTCTGTTTCCATCTCGCTCTCCTCCATCTGTGGAAACAGAATGGAACGACTACATTGAACGCAAACTTCACAAAGGTCATTGCCCTGAGGCCGCGGGCTCATTTGGGGCTACCTCATTGATGCAGCTTGCAAATGCTTTGCGGTATGCCGCTGGACCTCCACTTGGAAGTCATTCCTAACACAGCACATGCCGTCTTTCCATCATGAGGTCCAAGCACACAAGGGGGAGTTCTCCCAAAATGTATGTTATGGCACCCAGAACCCTCAGGATACTCCGGAAATGTCGGATCTAGGACTGGCATCGAACTCCTCCACATTGAAATCAATTCTGCATCTTATTCATGAAAGTCCTGTTAACTCCTCTACTCTCGATACCATACAATCCCTGCGTAACCCTCATATCTAAGCCTAAAAAAATCCTGTAACCTTCCCGAAAACGGATCCCTGAACGAGGTTCGAATCCGGCAGCGTTGGCAGCGCTAGCCGTTGTATCCCAGAGCCCATATCCAACACTCCTTAAGTAATGCCAAGCCCCCAAGCCCTAAATCCTAAGCCCAAATCGCAAAGTACTGTGTCTTCCGCTCTCATCTCAAAAACTACATTCCCACAGCCCACAAAGGTGATCCTTGATTACTGCAAAGACCGCCGAGAAGGAAGCCGCAACTGTGAGGAACCTTACAACCGGAGTCTCAGAGTCGAGTTGATGCGCTCCAAACCCCAATCCCCTGCTGCAACTTCCTGGCTAAACTCCATACCATCCTTACCAAAGGTTGTCAAACTCAATAAATTTGCAAACCTTAAGCCCTCTACTTCGTTTACACGATTGTTTTGCATCCCCTACATATCTTTTACATCTTCTTTTCGCAATCAGGGCGTAGAACCCTGAAAGGCTAAACCTCCGTCCTAGACTCCAACCAAAACCCCCACGCACCCTAAACCCCCGATCACAAACCTGAAGCCCTCAAACCCTACCGCTTCCCACCTCCTAAACAAAACTCAACATCCAGGGAGCCGAATCAATGAGCTCCAGGGCAGCAGGAGTTGTCATCTCGGCCAACGTGGACTCTGAGTACCTTCAGGGGGAAAACAAGCTTTAATGGATTTTGGGAAATGCTTCAGGTGACTCCCCCACCCACTTAGTGACCACAAGGGGTACGGTAACTCTGGTCCATATTGCACAACTGTTCGCGGCTGGCGGACCCCCTGTGTACAACTAGACAACACACAAAGATATACCATGCAACTCAAGAACAATGACCGTGGCCTTCTACTATCTCTATTATAATCCAAAGGCTTCTGTCCTGATCAAAAATGTAAGTCAAGATTGCGCTGTGTTACAGCTGCGTTGCTTCGTGACTCAAGCGTTTTCGGGCAATGGTGGAAGAAAGGGGTTAATCAAGAGTTGTGTCACTGACATTCTTGAGTTTGCTGCGCAGTATGCACAGATGGCCATGTCACCAAACACGCCACCTGGTATGTCGATGAACTGCTGATACTGCTTCTTAGCAAGCACAACCCGCCTGGAACAATTGCACGTCCATACATACACACACAACCCTTGAGATAAATCCCGCCATAATCTCCAGACAACCAAACATGGGACGCACGCCATCTGCACACATAGCCTGCTGCAGCTAAGTCGCACCAGAAGGTGCGTATGGTTATCGAGCGGCGTATCCAACGGAATGAAGAACCTGAAAAGACCAGAAGACCAGAAAGGGCAACTCTTAATGGTAGTGATCACAGTAGTTCTAATTGTAATAGAATAGAAATAATAGTACCGCTGATAATATTCTTGGAAATAATGGTAGCAATACAGAACAGTAATAGTAACTATAGTAATAGCCATACTTAACATGGTAATACTACTACCAGTGATGCTTTAATCATCCCCGACTCCCGTAAATGGTCGGCGCATGTCAGTCTTTTCACGCCAGTGGAAAACATCTCTAGCAAGCCTCATGAAAACTCCTGCACTAAGTGACACCTCTCCTGGGCTTGGGGTCCTGCATGCATCTTGGGTTGAATAGTGGCAGTTTTTCATAATTTTATTCTGATGCCGTGGCTGCAGGTATGGCGTATGCCTGACAGGACTCAACCCAAATGAAGTGAGCAAACTTACTGCCACCCCTGTGCCTGCAGCTTACTGGAACAAAAGACAGGTCACAGCGGAGCGTCACAACCAGAAACCCGTACTATTCTGATATACTGATGATATACTCCCTTTTATCTTTGGAAACAGCCTTGGCGAAGTAGTCTCTATAGCACCACAGCTACAGGGTCTCTACATGCAGGTTTGTTGCCCGTGGAGCAGCTTCGAAAAACCGCGGGTCAGTATTGAATTCTAATGTATTGTGGTGCATCATGTGGCTGCAGCCTAAACATGCCAGCAGAAGAACCTGTGACCCTGAAAAAAATGGGGTTTAGGGTTAGGCATCCGCTTTCTTGAGAAACACCAGTATATAGATATAATCACCAGAAGTCTTATGCGGCAAGCCTGACTGACCGCAAGTGCTTCAGGTGAAAGTTTACCCAATTGCCAGAGAGCCATGATTCAACCAATTGAAACACAATGAGCTTCAAATCAACAACTCCAGAAGTACAAGCAGCTCGTAGATTCCCACGGTGACGTTGCCCAAGTAGTGCCGTCCAAGGCCATAAGCGTTCTCGGAGAGATAGACATTGTAGCGCACAACCTCAGTGCAACACAGTGCAATACAGTAATGAGCATTCTTCCGAGTCATCCTGCCAGAGCAGTACACTGCCACTCCTTGCATATTGGGAGCCTTACTGTCACTTGTGAACAGTCCCTGTGTCAAAAAGTTTGCAGCGCGACAGTGGCCTGCAGGAAGCTAGAAAGCAGACGGGCACAACCCACGAATGCAAAGGCCCGGCACTCCTATGTCGGAGGTAGCCGGCCTCCTCCCAAACACATGCCACCAAACGCGCCTTTACCTGCAAAATCTGCAGGGAACTATAGGTTCTAATGTGGCTACAGCTTACATGCTCTTCTAGCCTGCGAAGTCAACCCCAAACTCCAAGGCAAAACCACACACCAAGAACTAAAAGTGCTCAACCCCGGAACTGCCCTCTTAGTCCAAAGCTTAAATATGACCAGCAGCGTGCAGCTCGTCCGAAGGTGGGTCCCAGGTCAGATTTCCGGCAAGCTCGCCTCGATCCACCTCAGCGAACGTCGCTCCATCTCAAAAATTTACGACTTCGGATGGAGATGGACTTGCGCCGAACCCGTAGCCTTCCACGCAAACCCACAGGGCCGATGGCACATTTTGAAAGCAGGGCGCGTAGATAAAAATGAAACCTGAATCTAAAATTATGGGCCACCATTTGGCAGAAACTATCATTTCAGGCCTGGGCTCTGAACTCTAAATCCTGAAGCCTCCGCACAATGTTGAGCCTAGCCGCGTCAATGTCCAGGAAGTCGAGATTCCGGGCCAGGGCACTGGTATCGAAGAGGCTGTGTGCAGTTGGCGTCGTCTGCTCTACCAGCGTAGACCTATCACAGGATTAAACATCATAAGTGGGTCAATTATGGCTCAGGCCTGTAGGGATAAGGCTTTGGAGTGCAGGGCACTGCAATGGGATCATCCCCTTATGGCTTGACCCTAGACCCTAAACGCCTCAATCAATCTCAACTTCTTTAGCAGGGTCACTTGGTGTAGACCACGAACCGAGTGTAGGCGTTGCGAGGTGTTTCTGGTGGCGTCAGCAACATATTCGTCCCGTAAGGAACATCCTGGAGGCCAGTAACGCAGGGAGGCTACGTCAACATGAGGCTTCCCGAAAAGAGAATCTTTGGGGTAAATAGGGTCATCTAGGGTTGTTTAGGGTTTATAGTCTTCCAAAATAGTAATTAGGGGTATTTCTGGGGGGCGTCCCCATAACACAGGTTACATTTTGTCTATGTTGGGTTCCCCTTATTTTGGCAACCTGCCAGTTTCCGAGCATGTCGCCCCCGCACGTGCCCCAAATTGTGTAATCCTCCTTGTGCAGAACGCCAATGTTTGGAAGCCCCCCCCATGTCTCTAGTTGGGGTTCCCCATGCCGCACGTGGAAACGGCATTTGCACCCTGTGAGGGCAGACATACCTTTGGAGCCAAGGATATCGAGGAACATATGAAATTTCGCTCTATATTTGCATGCCTCTCAGAACATGCCATGTCCGACTTTGCGAAACTGTATGCTGGGGTTTTCGAATGCTATTTCTGCCTCAGGCTGGGCTACGAATCCCTCCTTCTGCAAGTAGCAACCAAGCGCGTGAGATGCGGTTCTCATGAACAGAATAATGGGTGTGTGTGGACTGCTTCGTAGAATGGCGGGAAGTCTGCGAAAATGGCGGGGATCTTTAGATCTGAAGTGTTGCAGTTAAGCAAGGACTCCAAACACTTGTATGCTCTTGGAGCACATCCATCATGCTTGAAAACTGCTACCTTGGGAACCCTCTTCCAAGGCAAGGTCTGCCCCTTCCCAGAACCTGGGAACTTGATGTCTTGGAATGGCTCTTATGAGGATGCTCCTGTTCGATCTGCGACCGGTTGGTCCCGATATCATCCAGGGAAAGGTAGACCACGTAGGACAAAACCTGGGATGTGCGTCTCAATCATGTTCTTCCCTAAGCAGGAAACCCTCCAAAAGGCTGAAATGACAATCCTGACCCCACCGCTGGGCTGATGAGAAGGTCGGGGCCCAATCCCTTAAAAGCTCAACCCTAAACCGGATCATGCGAGCAACGCGGTCGTAGTCGGAACCTGGGGCATTCCAGCTGACCACCCCGCCGAGGTCCTCGCTGAGAGTTGAAAATGTTCTTGAAATAGAACCCATCTACTGAGGAAGGCTTTAGGGGTGTAGGGGGTTGAGGGTTTATAGGGCTTAGGGACGACTAAATGGAGTTTCCCTGATTTGGCTTTTGGGCTCAGACAGTTTTGGTCACGGCTATTGGGATGAAATGTAGACCCTGAACCCAAAACCCAAAACTCTTACTTTCCGACAATGCTAGGGATTCAGGAGGAGCCTTCAAATATTCGTAGGCATTCGGGATAGCTTGTTTAGGCATTTGCTAGGATTGAAGCCTGTGAGGCTATGAAGGCATGGCTGCTGGATCGCAGTTAAGCAGTGTCCATTGTCTTTCGTTCTAGCTACGCCTACGCCAAACCTGCTTCACACTTCCTAGTATCCATAGCTACAAATCCTGCATGACCTCAGCATACAAGAAATCATCCTTCCCGTTGTATCAAGTACTTAGCGCCACGTGAAGTTAGACACTGCGCTCACCCTAGACTATTTTCTTTCAATTCTAAGATGCTGGTACCTTTAAGCTGGGCACTCAGCTGCAGGGAGCATACTCACAAGGGCTGCAGGAGCTTGCTGACTGACAAGGGCTCCCGCAAGGACCAAAGCCGATTCCCAAGATTGCTTTAAGAAACCTAGCTCTGACGCTTGCAGTCTGGCAGTTCGGGGTTAGGGTTTAAGGGTAAAGGGTTTAGGGTGTAAGCGTTTCAGAGTGAAGGGTCTAGGGTTCGAGGGCTTAGGGTTTCAAACCGTATAAACCCAAAAACCCTGAGCTGCAAACCGGAAGTCCCAACCGCCAGAACCAGAACCCCAATTCCAAGGATCTAAACCCTTAAAAGGGAAACTCTCTATGAGAACGTGTGCACATCAACCTTCCCCAAGATGTCCTCAAGGTCCAAATCTTTGCCAACGAAATCCACGTTGGAGACGCTGGCGTTGGCGTCGTGGACGACCAGATACTGCGGAGTCGTCTGCCTGCAGTTTACTAGTTTGCTGCTAAAGAAACTTAAGCTGAGTTCCTAGAATACAGGCCTTAGGGTTGAGTTGCCAGTTTAGGGTTCAGGGCTTGGTAAGCTAGCGGTGCGCATGATAATGGGAGGTTCTGATCATAAGCCCCCCCAACCCCAACAAGTAGAGGGGTCAGAATAATGGCGGTCCCAAAGAAGTTCGGGAAAAGTTGTTTGGGGGGCCCGGACCAATCCCGAACCTTGAGCCTGTAAATAAAATTAAAAGCCCGAACCTAGCTCTGAACCTGTAACCTTGACTCCCAAACCTGAAACCTTAAAACCTAGACCCAAATCTTAATTAATTGACTAATTAATCCTTAAACCCTATGCTCTAAACCCTGGACCTTAAGCCAGCATGCACTATTCCGTTCCTATGTTGTTATTAATCCGTTCAGCTCGGATTTAGCTCTAATACGACCCCCTTTAGTAATCCGAAGTCCGCATTAGCGAATCAACTTGAAAATCAAAAGGACAATCGAATGGAATATGAAATGGTATCTGGGGGTATATGAGGGTTGTCCGACAACCCTTGTCTACAAGTTTAGAGCAACGAAAACCAAGTATAACATAATCTGTCAAAAACCGTGCGCACGCAAGCTCCGCGCAAGGTTGGCGCAAGGGTTCGAAAACGCTCATGGTAGTAGTTTTAGTGCGATGAGCCTTCGCGAAAACCATTGTGAGCCAAAGTGTGCGCGCGCAAGCTCCGCGCAAG
>CAJNIZ010002716.1:12266-25403 GCA_905231905.1 Symbiodinium pilosum
AGGAATATTGGACAACCCCCATATCGGGGTTATATGGGGTGAAAGGCGACCCTTATGTCCACCTGTAATGGCCCCTTGGAAACCCTCATATTGCCAGTAGCTAATGAAATGGTAACCTAATTTGGGGTTCAGGGTTTGGTAGCCTCTCACTGGTGTTTTGGGGGGGATTGGTGCAACTTCCACGCTCTATCCTTGGAAAAGAGTGTCATGGGGGGCTCCGCAATAAGGCTCATTATTGCTCACCCTCTTTTGCACTGGTATGCGCAGTCATTATACAATCCTTTACCAACCTCACTCAAATGGCTTCTCGACAGGGGCCTTCAGCATGGCGAACCTATCAATCAACAAACCTCAGCATGCGGGATTCCCAAAATTAAGGGTACCTTTTTGGGGGTCCCTAGAATAAGGAACTTGGTGTCCTTGTGGGGTCCCCCCATTTAGGGAAACTACTCTTTCCTAGAATTCTAGCTCTATAACAAACCTACACGGCGTCATTGCCCTTGTATCATGAGCTGACTCCGGGCTTGGCCAGCTGTAGGCCCAAGCGGCTCGACCAAATCCGAGGAAGCGTAGATCACAACCTCAGCCAGAATGCGCCGGAAGCTCTGCGAGGGCTCACTGCAGCTACCAGCTACCAGAGTTGGCTTGATTCTGGGTTGAACGGGTTTTGGAATGAACACACGCCGGAGTCGGGCATGAGATGTCTAAGAGGCCAGGATACTTTTTTTGTGCACGCAACGCTGAAAGCATCACGCTCCATAGCACTCACTCATGTAAGTGCAGGCCTCCCTTCACGCACACATCTGGCTGTCTTCTTGAGGTCAAATCATGCGCCACTCAAATTCTTCCTGACACTGCTGAGGCGTCGACATGACTGTAGCCATTCCTGCAGGGCATCGATAGGTTGTTGGTGTTCACGGCATTAGGTGCTGCTTTCTCTTGATTGCTTAAACCTCGAAATCACCCTCAAATGTAAGGGACAGGGCTATGCCTTTAGCAGCCGCCAGTGCTGATTCTTCAGACTCTGCAGTGAAACCTACTGGCATTGGGTTGGGGTTCAAAACCCATGTAACTAACCCTAATCTTCTGAATTTCCAAACGACTCCTGTGCAGGTTCCGTTGCACCGTCGAGTCATGCACGCTACGAAGAACCCTTGCACTTTGATTGACTATTGCAGGGGAAACGCACTAGAACCCTACCACTCGGATGTCTGGGGTGATTGGTCAAGGGCTTATACTTGACGCTATACCTGTCGTCTGTTTCCCAGTTTCAAGCGCCTGTCAGAAAGTCTCTCTGACCCTTCGAAAAAGCTAGAAACCATCCCCGGCACAGGCAAGTTCAAAAACAAAATAAAAGCAAAGGCTCCTACCACACTCAAGCCTAAACCTTTCTCGAGGACTCCCCCTGGGTCCTTGTCAATCCTTTTATCTGGTTCCTATCAGGACAATGATATCATGTAATTGCCATTCCTTGCTAGCTGTTAGTATAACAAGAATTAAGAGTAATTTTGGATTATGACCCGGTTTCATCCCCCGTCTCACAGGGCCATCTATCTTGAGACGCCCTCTCCTGGGAGTCTCGGGCGGCACAAACAGCATGTCCGTGCCAACGGAAACTACGCCGAGCTGCGAGCGGCCTACGCGGGCTATTCAGGTTTAGCTTTACCTTGTGTGCTTTTTGGGGGGGCCTTCAGATGGATTGGGTCTAGGGCTACGGGGTAATTAAAGAGTTTTAGAATTAAGGGGAATTAGACAAGGAATGTGCAATTTATGCATGTGAGCTCTAGGCTAATGGTCTTAGCTCAGGGACTGAGATGTGAACGCCTTCTTGTGCATAATTTTGCGGGCTTCATGATCTGACAACATCTCCGGGGCTAAGGTTCCAAGATTCGGGTTTATGGAAAAGGGCCAGGGGTTTCGGAAACTCCGTGTAGCATTCAAGGCTTGGGCTCCGTGCTGTAGAGTTGCGGCAGGGGCCAAAAGAGATCATCCCTGTACGCTGCAATAGGGTGTTTCAACAGTCTTCCAGGATGGAGGGTGGCGTTTTTGACATGAAGTTTCTTCAAAACTAGAAACTCCTGAACCTCATCTCCTACACCAAGTCCTGCACTGATAGCCAAAGAACAGAGTTCTGACCACCACTTGTACTGTGAACCATGTTCTGAGTCCAGGTTCTTGCGTCAAACTTGGAGTCTGCGGATTTTGCATCGGGCAACCAGGAGAACTGTCTGGCTGAAGGGTCGAATGTGAACCAGTTCAGGCAGATAGGACGGCTTTGTAGCCTACACCTGCCACCCATGTTCGGAGGTCCGCATAGCGAGGTTGGGGGTTAGGAGGGGGGATGGGCATGGCGTATTTGGGAGGGTCATGTGACACTTTGACGGCGAGAAGTGAAGGCAACAAGTGCTCCAGCCATCTCCAACCGACCCCAACTTGATGAGAGGAACCAACGTATCTCCCTTCAAGTCTGATGTTTCATCCCTGCAAATCCTGAGTCCAGAAACAATCACAAAGGACAACCAGTCGCTAACAATGTTGCCTGTCCATGGCATATTGCCATTATCACCTTGGATCCCGGCTAGCTTGAGGCAGGGAGTATGAATTGCTTTTTGTTTTTGAATCTGAAAGATGTAACGATCGAAAACAAGCCGTGAATCCTATGGCAGAAGGAAAATACCGACCTAGAAACGGCCCGGTAAACGTAACTTGCATCCTGACCTGAAACGCACGTACATAGTCCTGCTTGCTAGCAGGGAAGGAAGGATTCGTGCATGAATATCAGCGCGGGCGAGACCCCTGTTTCTAGACTTTCGCACGAGGGCTTGGAAAGTACCCTGCCTAAATTGTCTGATCTTTGCTGCATATCCGGGCAGACCTCACCTACCACTGTGGGTCCTGGAGGGCCAACCCACCTCAGGTTTAGAGCGCAAAATCCGAACCCAAATCGCAACCCTAAGCATACTAAAGATGGGGGCAAAGGGCCCAAGGTCTTTGCAGGTTCCGAGCCATCTGCAAGGTACACATAATACTCCGTGACCTCCCGGGCAAGGGCCATCCACCGGATAAGACCGACAAGACACTTTGAAACTAGCCACGGCAGCCCTCTCAGGGAACCGTTGCACCATTCAAAGCAGATGGAGTGAAAGCATGAGATTCGCACTTTGCAATGTACCAATTCTGAGAAGTGCGAATAGTAATGCGAACGCTAGAGCGACCTGGCAGGGGCTATTTGGCCCTAAGGCCACTATGTTTTTCTTTAAGGTGTTGCTGACCACTGAGCATGCTCAGCCTGATGCCCCCCTTCCAGCAGGACAAAGCAGGACAGCGTCTACTGCTTCTAACATGCGGTACCCAGAAGTAGGAATTGAGAGCAGATTTTCTTCATCAATCTTTAGCATCGGGCAGTTGAGGGCTCTGGCAGGGATGCCGCGGAGCCAAATGTGTGCATCCATGTCTTTTGCGGGTGCTTTCCAGTTGGGGTCTGTTTTCAGCTATTATGCTTTTTGAAGGGGGATTCGGTTAGCATGAGGTGTAGACTAGAGTCCTTTCAGACCTAGACTTCAAAGTCATGGCGACAAGTGCTTCTTTTCGGCACTAGCTAACACCAGGACGGAACTGCCTTCTCCACATATTCTCCGGAACAATGTGGGTCTTTGGTTGTAAGATGATCGATGGCCCAGGGTGGTCTCAAAATGCTTGGATACCAGCTTACGCCTAGTACCTGCCATGCCTCTAACCGCATCCTTGTATTTGTAATCCCTGCAATTCCTTTCAGCCATCTTCACACCACATATGGATCCGAAATAGACATTACACGCATCGACAAAACCAAAAACACCCCGTTTCTCCAAATGTCAGGTCCCCCGCTTCAGCAAAAGCACACGACCGAGCCCCAAAGAAAAGAAGTGAATCGTGACTTTGAACAATCTTCAGTTGCTGCCTGCTGGTTCACAATTGGCTCTGTCCATGTGATGTTGGAGCCCAGGTCGTTGAAATCCAGATCGAGATCCTCGAAGACCTTGTGCTTAACCATGTCACTACGATGACAGTTCGGGATAGGGCATGCCTTCTCAAATGCAGCCAAGTGAGAAGTTCATTCACAATGTAACGACTGACAGGAACACTGGACATAGAATTGTTGCATGCCTTCTGAAATGCAGCCAACTCAGAAACTCAATCACAGTGTGACGACTGCCAGGAACACTGGACATGAAATTGTTGCGGGCAATTATGATGGTTGTTCTGATCAATTGCTTTCAGTTCACGTTCAAACGCTTCAAGGTCCCATTAAGGATTGTCCGTTGGGAGCACCAGCACGCTAGCTCTTGCTCGTAATCAACGTCTGGGTATGTCTCAGCCTCAGCCTACTGAGAACAAAAGTTGGTTTGCAGGTGCAAAAAATGCTCAACATCAAAGGTCAAGCTGTACAGATTGGACTGCATGCAACAAGAAACCCGGGCACGCACCTCACCGTAGAACTCGTGGCCATATTTTGCCCAGAGTACGGCTTTAGGAACTCGATGTGGATTCTGAGGAATGAGCCCAAAGCCCCAGACCCCAGCGGCTACACCCTCATCCCGTATCCTGCACTTAAGCCCCGCGCCAGGTTCACCTTTGGGCACGGATCTAATATGCAACATTCCAGAACAGGACCCCATGCGCAGCCCAACTCATAGACTCGAAGGGCTGTTTCTGAATTATACCTGTGAGGGGTGTGTACTTCTTCGCACATTATTGGGATGATAACCGTATTTTGCGGACTGAGTATGTGACAAGCACTCTCAGCATGCGGCGATGCTAGAAACGATGGAGATCGTGTCTGACAGCGCAAAGTACCCTGGCGTCGTTTGCTCCACCAGGTAGGAGCGCGTGTAAATCCTTAGAGCGAAGGAGACTTGGATGACTTTGAGGAAATCTTGAGTACATGTTGCTTTCTATATAGCATGCATAAAGCAGTCCGTATGATGAACCCCCATCAAGAGCTGTAGTTGTAATTCCATAAATGTTCGGTCCGCGAACAGCCCATGCGGGCCACTAGTAGGGCGGACTGAAGAGTTGGCATACACTAGACCTTGAATACGCAGGTCTTTATCCGAAACACTATGGGAAGAAATATAACATCTCAACAGCTGCGGAAGTGCTTCAGCTGCAGGTTGTGTTCTAATCCCCACCCCCTAATCTTAAAACTCCCCACTTCTAATATAAAGTACGCCCAATGTATATGTATATATGTGTATATTAGTATACCACAATGGGAATATTCAGCATGAAGCGGTATTATTTTTAGGAGGAGGAAGTATCAGCTGAAGAGCAAAAATGACTCATGTGCAGCAAGGATACACCAAGTGGGTGAAAGCAGGGAGCTGAGAGATCTCCGGAGCCAGAAGCTCTCGACTAGTGCCTGGGTGCGTGGTTTGGGGTTTAGGGTCTTCTAAATGTGATGATGATTGCGCCTCTTTAGGTCCACATTCTTCAGCTTCTAGCTCCTTTGCTGGGTTCTCGTCAAATAGTGTTCTCTTTTTTCGGTGCACCTTCGGGACTTCCTTTAATTTTTTGGTGCACCAGCCATGTGCCCGTGGAGACATCTCCACTAGGTCGGATCTGCCTTTCTGTGTGAAGATTTGGGATTTCCCAAGACTAGGGGTACCGTTTGCGGCGCCCACAGAATAAGGATCATCGTATATTGGGGTCTATGCTTAGGTCCCCTGCTTCTGGCAACTGGCAGTTCATGGGTTTTGTGGAGGGGACGTGGGGATGGTCTAGCGACATGGGTATTTCTAAAAACGGGGGCCTACGTGGCGCCCTAGATGCATAAGGATGACAAAAAGATTATGGTGGTCCGTATTCTGGATTCTATATGGCAGTTCCGAGAAAATACCATATGCTTACGTAGTGCTATCGATCGATGAGTATCGTGAGGCCTTACAGCCAAACCCCCGACAACATCCAAGCCTGCAGAGGGCCTGAGCAGTTACAATGAGCTTGGATCTCGGATATGGTATACTAGGATGGTACTTAGGACTAGCAAAGAGTTCCACTAATCAATCAAGCCTTTGCATTGAAGCCTCAATTCAGAGCATCTGGGGCACAGGCCGACAGGCACGATGCTGCCCACGGGACTGCGATTGGTGCCTATTGCATCTTCCGCAAAGTAGAGGAGGTAGTCCTGCGTTCTTTTTGACAAGGGGCCTACCTGAAGGTTTGGGAACGTTGGACTTTGAGAGTTTCTTGTCCAGGGTGTGTACTCGCAGATGCGAACACGCGCAGCGGGTGCTAGTAATGGCTACTGCACCCCAGCTTTGAAACCCCGCCAGTTATACGTACGCAAATTCCTGAAACAGTCACGAACGGTTAAGGTGTTGAGCTCTCAAGTTTTGAAGGCCCGCCGTAGCTTCTGGGCGCAGACACCGAAGCCGCCGCACATACCCTGTTCCCATGTCCCTGGCTCCTGAACTCGATCGGAGACGGCAGGCTCTTGCCAGGTGACATTGCCTCCAAACTCGAGTGGATCGAGATCCTCGGACCAGCAACTTCTGGGCATGGTCCAAGCAGGTGGGCTTTACGCGCTTCAGTGAGGATTTGGGGGGTGTCGTCACGCATTTCTTCCTTTGTATTCGTGCGAGGCAAACATTAGTCGTATGGCAGGTTGTCGAAATTGTGGTCCCTTTCGGGGTCCCCATTACACTGTGGCCACTTGCTGTAGGGTACTCATCATAACTTTAAGAGGCTTCAAAGTGGATTTGGGGATGGTGCCGTGCAGGGACGTGCAGGGTCTAAGTAGAAAGCTTGAGACGGGGGTTCTTTATAAGGACGCTGAGAAGAATTACACGGGCTGCATAAGCATTCCATGATTTCAATATCAGCGTCATGAATCGACCCTAAACCCTAAAACCCCAAACCCTACAACCCTTAAACTCAAAGGCTTTAATCCCTAAAACCCTAAACCCTAACTAGTGCCTTTATCTGGAACAAGATGGATAGTTGGCTCTGCTCGGAGATGCGCCGGCTATCCGCTAGTTTTAGGTCTGTAAAGAACAGAAAGAAAGGAGGAGCACAGCCAACATGCTTTCATCACGCATTGATGGCTGTGCCAGTACGTGACAGGCCACTATTGGAGGTATAGCGTTTGATGCTATGTGGAAGCCTATGAGAGTCTTTTCAGCTGTCATCGTCCCCCAGATCCTGAATTGGAAGCGCTAAGCCCAGGCAATCTTGGCCTAGCGGCATCATCAATGAAGTCAATTCCTCAGCACGAGGCTCATGACTTCAGGGTTATGAAAATAGGCCCGGGGACGCAAGGGTTTCAAATGCAGGCGTCCTACAAAAGGCCACTGCGCTTGACACCCTACGTCAGCTGTACGAAGGGACAGGGTCGGAGGTGAAAGCGGACATGCTAAAGCTGCAAGAGGCATGGAAAGCGATCTGCGTAAAGCCACCCCGACTCATGTTACATTTCATCACCAAGGAACAACAGCAGCCAACAAATTTGAACTCAAACATCCTGAACGGTAAAAAACCCAAATCTCAACATTCTCGCCACTTTCAGGCTTTAAATCCCGAGTCCAAGATTCCTGATACCGTGGCGGTGGCGTCGAAGATCTCGTGCGCAATTGGTGAGGACTGCTCCACCTTTCCACTCGACTGTTGACGCTGCAATGTTCTATAAGAACAATTTTTTGTTCGGTTCTACACGGGTCTTCTGTGAGGACTGCTACTTTTCTCCAGGGATTGAAAGGGCATGATGTTAAGATGCAGCAGGCTTGCAAGCGGCCAAAGATGAGAGGTGTGGATTTGATTTCAAGTTGTGGGCAATAGAACCGTATTGAAAAGGAGACGGAAACAGGATTTGAGGATATTGAATTTCCATATTACGCGCATCTCGAGAATGGACTACAATGACTACAAAGTCTGCGGAGCCCTCGTCCCAAGGTTGTTGCACCTGAGTCACGTCAGGGTCCTGCGATACTGCACACGGCAGGCACCGATAAAAACCGCCCTTGTGATCATTCTTCACAACACATAACGATGATCAACACGTAATGCGGATCTAGTTGCAGCTCATGGTTGAGACCCCGAGACTTGCAACACACTCGGAACCTCAAAAGTGCCAAGGGCCAGCAAACCCTCTGACCCCAGCTCCTGCCCAACGTCATCAAGAACTTCCGACATCGTGGCGCTTGAAGGGACATGAGGAGTGGACTATAAGCCCAAACCATGGGCATAATGTCAGGATAGTTATAGGCCATAAGTTATAGGAGTCCACTCTCCCTTCAGCACGAGTAAGTCAAGCAAAGACATTTCCCAAGTCACTTTCTTGTTTGGAAACTAACCACAGAGAAGATTTGGGACCACAAACTTAGGTCCTTCTTTGGGGCTCCGTGGAATGAGGATTGCGATTTTTTTTTTGGGGGGGAGGGGGGGNNCCCAAGATTCGGGGTACCATTTTGGGGATCCTTTTAAAAGGCTTATGTTACTTTGGGGTCTATATTGGGGTCCCCGTAATTTGGGAAAGGACCTATTTATAGGGGCAGACACAAAAAGACCCGTGTCTTTTAGAAACCCAAGCAGTCCTGGCTGGCAGGAACGAAGGAATGGATCCTCATAGCAATCCCGCATCATCCTCCCCAGCACCCAATCCCCAACTCCCTACTAAGCAGCTGGTGGTCTAACCCTTAAAGCCGACAGGGTGCCAATGTCGAAGCGGTGTAGATCACCTCAGCTGGTCAGCCCACGCGGTTTAATCTTCAAGCCCCATAGAGCCACACATCAACCGGGGTTGACCTTCAGGACTTTAGCCCTGGAACTCACCTTCATTCGCTTCATTGAGGTTTCATTGGCCGACCAACTAGGGGTCCCAGAATGTGCTGGGTAGCGTGTTTTAAATGACCTCTAGATTGGGCACATACGTCTGACCAGGCCTCCATGTTGACACTCTGTGAAGGAGAGATATGCTTACACTCAGTTTTACACAGGGTAGTGATAAAGGAAACAGATTTCTGAAACCCACCGTCAATCAGGGTTGTGTAAGAGCTCCGCAACTTCTGCACTCAGCAGAATTCACAGCCAAAGATAGTAGATCAGCAATAGCAAAACACACGCAGCTTGCGGCCTCCCGTGGAAACCTCTCGTTGAAGACCGCGCGGCAGCCTTGCACTTCGAACCTGGACACCTGGACCTTGAGACCAAAGACCCACTCCCAAATTCCCAGTCTCTACTGCCTGGACCTGTGACCCTAATCCCTGAAATCTTGCACCCTTAAGACAAAACCCTATACATCCCATAATCCCTGAACCGCATATGCAAGCCCTAAACCCACCAATCCCCATATTCAGTCAACTCCATGTCGCAATTTATCAAAACAATGGCCATGTAATTCTTAAAGTGACCGCCTAACCTCTAACCTCTCTGTCTCTCTCTCTCTCTCTATATATACATATATATATCTATTTATCTATCTATCCCCGGGCCCACCCCTAAAGCCTACCCCTAAACCCCGAAACCCTAAAACCTTAACCCCTGAACCCTAAATCCAAGATGACCTAAACCCTAAACCCGGAACTTGGGATGCTGGACAGCTACGAAGTGAGTGAAGTCACTTCTCGGTGTCTCCACCTGCGTATTTGGAGGGTCTCATGCAGGGCTCAGTAAATTCAAAGCAAATGGAAATTTCTGTATGATTTACGGCTTAGGGTTTGGTAAGTATAGGTTAATCTGCCGAGCTTTGCCGGCTAAGATTTCTCCTGACATGGCTTGTGATCTCCGTCTTGTCTTTACGGGAAGAACTGACTGCCTCTGAGGTCGGCGGCTTGAGCCGGAGAGGCACACCTAGCTAAGTCATGTTCATTTCGGGCCTGGTGGCACAGGCTGGCCTGGCCGTCGCACTTCCAAAACCCCGCCATCATGTGAACCAAGCCCTGCTAATGCTTCTGATCGGGAGAAATGCACGAAAAAATGCCGGTCTTGCCATCCGGTCTTTTTTTGGTTTGGAAGTTCTTGTTCTCTCTAGTTTAATTCAAAACGACCTAAAATGGGGTGGTCCCAATTGTGCTGATGATGTTCCTGTACGAGGCGCGCGCGCGCGCCTTGTACAGAAGCGTCATCAGAGACCGGGAGGGGTCAAAAACCTAAGAAAAGCCATCAAAAACGGCATTGAACACGGTTCTCTGCGCAGGCTGACCATGTCTTAGTCCACAAGCACATCTTTTACAAATGAAAAGCAACATCTAACGTATTTGATAAGCATAAAGGGAGGCAAAATCCTAGCTCAGCAATCACAAGAATGCTGGAAATACGAGCAAAGCACACCAAAAAGACACGTTTGTAGGGTTTGGCCTGGGCAATGCACGCCAAGCCGTTTTCATACTTGTCATGCAGTGCAGGTGCTACCAAGACTGGTACTTACAGCCACAAACACTGCCCACAGCATGTATTTTGAGCATTTTGTTGGGGTGTATAACGCATTGTCAGGTCTCAGCAACCCCCCAAGAGCCAGCATCATGAGCATCATGAGGTTTGTTTGGGAAGCTTCACAAGCGCAGCCAAAAATCATCGCAACCCCCTCCAGGGCTGCCAAGGGATGGGGTCGGAGGGAGTGGCGTCACCCCGTATAAGCATAGCTTAGCTAGGCGTGCATCCGCACTGGACCATGACGGCCAGGCCGGATACGGGGTTACGCCCCTGCCGCCGACCCTCCTCCCACTTGAAAGCACTGGATTTTGTTCTGGTGGGGGGTCAAAAATTGAATTAAAATGAATGATTCTTCAGAAGCGTTTGTGAGGCTTGCCCACAGCGGATGGAAGGTTTGGGGCAATTGTTTCCGGGCCAACATCAACAGCACAATTGGATCTTCGCTTCAAAAGGGAATTCGGGGCCCAAACAGGCCATCATGCTAGCTCTTGAGGGGCTGCTGGGACCTTAAAATGCACTATAAACCCTGTCAAAAACGCTCAAAACACACGCTGTGGGCAGTGTTTCAGGCTGTGACAGCACCCGCATTGCATGACAAGCGCGCAAAAGGCTCTGCGTGCAGCCAGGCCAAGATCTCGAAACTGCGCATGTCGCATGTTTTATTGAGATCTTTTGCCCTTATGTCCAGCACTGTTGTGCCTCCGCAGATATATGATTGTGCACTATTTTAGCTTGGCAAACACATTGAAAGATAGCTTCTGATTTGGAAAGAATGTACATGTGTGCACAAAACATGGTCAGCCTGCGCAGAGAACATGTTCAAAGCTGTTGTTGATGGCTCTTCTTGGGTTTGGGACGCCCCTGGTCCCAATTACGCCAAAATGGGGTCCCAATTGTCCGCGCGCGCGCGCGTCCCGTACAGGAGCCACCCCATTTTGGGTCGTTCTCATTAAACCTAGAGAGAACAAGTCATTCCGAAACGAAAAAAACCATCCCAGGCAGCAAGCACGTCATTTCTCATACACGTCTCCCGATCAGGAGCCTCAGCAGGGCTGGGGTGGGCTGGTTTTCGTATGACGGGCTGGGTGCGGGGGGGGGGGGGGCAGCGGTGCTGCCAGGCCCAAAACAAGAGGGACAACTAGGGTTGCTCTATGGCGAATGAGGTTAGTAACCGATTTACTAAGTCCCCCTTACGCCCCATTTATTCCAATCCTTGAACTTGAACCGAGATTGTTTATATTTCTTCTACCGAAGTATTATACTATATACCCATAGGGAGGATAGACTCCTGCTCTATCTTGGGGGCTTTGAGGCTTTGCCTGCTGGTTGTCAGTAGGGGACGGAAAAGGAAACAAACGTTACTCAATCTATATCTAAACTGTTGGAGCTTGGTTGCTCCTCACCCAAACTCAAATCCCCAACCTTAACACCCAAATCAACTGCACTCTTCTTGGTCGTGGCTTTTGTATGCTAAAACCCTGAATCCGAAGCCAGCACAAAATTAGCACACTCAACGACAATCTTAGACCGCACAGTTAATCACTGTGTAAGCATATCTACATATCCACGCCCAATCCCCAAGCCCGCATCCCTCCCTTGCCAACTCTGAAACTGACAGACTGTGGGGACCCCACCGGCACGGTGATCTTTAGCTCCGACTGGCTCACCGTACGGTAGCTCATCCTGGTGCGGCTTCAGGTTTAAGATGTACCCTTCCCTAAGGCCAGAGGTGGAACTTCCTGTTGAAGCAACAGTGGTCTACGGTTTTCAGCCTCATGCTTGGCGGAGTGAATACGGGCTACCCAGCCCTCTTCTTCTGTAGAGCTCTTACCACCTGGCCTTTCTGCTGTTGACAGACGCTAAAAGAGGCCGAAGACCTCATTTCCAAAGAACGCGGCCATCAACATGGGCAAAGAATGCAGCACATGACGTCTTCAAACATCTTTCCGAGTGCCTGAAGAGAAGCTTACAGCTCTCGGTCAGAAACTGCTGCCAAGCTGTGAACCCCAACCATTTGACCCTCGAAACCTTCAACCACTGAACGCCTGCCCGACAATTCTTGCATGCTCTAGATACTCCTTGCAAGACATGGAGGGACCCTTGAGACTATGGGCCGGCACTTGTAGTGGATCCAAAGGGCACCTTGATTTTGACGATGCATAACGTCAACCCAGGAATCCTGGAGATAAGGACTTCAAAGAAATCATATGGATTCCCTGCATAGGATAACTTTGTACACGATAACATGGGGGCTTGGCTAATGAATCCAAAAGTATGACAACGTAAACATAAAACTGGCCAAAACAGTGTGCTGCAAAGCCCCGTGCTACTAGGATCCATCATCGTTGGTTTTCTTCCTATGTCAGTGGGGTCCTAAAGAGGCCTCGTCTTTTGAGAACCCCCTTCAGCGTGCTGAGCCCCCAGCGCTGTAGAAGCGCGAATTGCGCTGATGTGTTTTTGGGATTCCTTACCCACAGATGCTGTACCCCACCCCTAAGCCCAAGCCTTTATGCTGTGTTGTTTGGACACCTGGCCTACACCAGGCTACCATAGCATCTGCTGCAGGGTCGATGAAGTCCTTCAAAGCTGCAGCGGGCTTTGGGTTCTGGATTCAAGGGGGTAGTGACTACTTGGAGGGCCAGGGAAACTTAGAAAGTTTTTTTTTTTTAATAAAAAAATTATAAGACACATAATAATAACCACAGATATACTCAAAAGACACAGAACCCC
>CAJNIZ010002717.1:5862-16432 GCA_905231905.1 Symbiodinium pilosum
CAGGGGCCTGGGGCCTTTTCCCCACAAAAACCACCCAAACCTCTCAAATTACGATTTTTTCGCAAACCTCCTGGTGGGAGCCTGGCGAAGGCGTGGGTGTCGGCTGAAACGGCTGCTTCGGAGGTGGGGACCTGGAGGGAAACGAAGCCGGGATACCCCTACTACCACCCCCCACCCCCCGCGTTTTGGGGCTGTAAGGGAGAAAGGAAGAGGGTGTTCACCCTCTCCGCCTTCGGCAACCATCCAACACGCCCCCCAAGGTCGGCGGATTAGGATCCCTTGTATATCCCTGTATTAATAAGAGGGGGTTTATTCATCATGGGTCTGGGTTAGGAAGCCTAACTTTTATCCTGCATCCTGATTCCAACCTGAGTCCTGCAGGTACTTGAAATTCCAGGCTGAATAGGGTTCATGGGGTCCCTTATGGTGACTCACCAGGCAATAATTTGTGGTATGTAGTTTGAGGGTCTAGGAACCTTAGGCCCGAAGCTCTCTACGCCCTAAACCCTAAACCCTCAATCCAAACCCTAAACCCTATATAAGCCTTATGCCTCCAAAACCTAAACTCTGCGCGGCGTAGGTGCGGGTTGGCGGCATGAAAGAAGACAGCGGTCAGGGTTCCCGGATTTGGGAGGGAGACCGTAGGTTTTTAGTAGGGTTATATTGGGGTTATATTGGGATAATGGAAAAGAAAATGGAAACTGCTATTTAGGGTTTAAAACGATCCCCATATACCCCATATTCTATCTACTTAAATGGGCACTATAGGGTTCTAGGGGTTAGGGCTTCCGGGGTTTAGGGTTTAAGGCTTTGGTGGGTTTTGGGTTTCGATTTGGAGGCTCAGGGTAATTGATGCTACATATGACTGTACTTGAAGTTTGGCGAGAACTAAGTCCCCTCATATGGTCCTAATTGGCTTGCAAACTGAGCTTGGGAGCATTTGCGGATTCACCCTAAACCCTAAACCCTTACTTTCGAAAACCTCTGGACGATCTATTGAATTTTTACCCGAAAACGAAGCGATGAGTCCCAAGCCTGGAGCGGGTTCAGGGTTCAGTGTTCTGGAGCGGGCTTCGAAGCAGGTCCACGGGCGTAGCGCAAGATGTGACGTGTAAGGTTCATCAATCGAGGCATACAATCCTAGGAAGGAGGAGGCTAAACTACACCCCTGCTACACCCTATACCTCCCCAAACCCTATATAACCCATTATAGTAGTTTCCATTTTCTTTTCCATTATCCCTAAATAACCCCAATATTACTCAATAGAACCTTAGGTCTAGTTTTGCCCGTGCAAGGTTCAGAATGTAAGAATACTCCCGAAGGGTCCATGCACTCAATAATTAGCTACTCAGGCTTTGGGTACTACAGTAGTGGTTCTCGTACAGGTTTTGGATAAGTATGTGATTGTTGGGTATTTGGACCCTTAGGGACTGTTTGTTGCAAATATGCGGCAGGCAAGCAGGATGATAAGGGCCTCCATATATTGAGTCAGGAGTCAGGATTTCAATTCTGATGACCTGAATGCGGGGGGTCACAGGTTGTCAAGTGGAGTTGTGGTTGCCATGGCAGGCATGAGAAGCACAGCTCTAGCGTGCTTGTCGTACGTATGGTTAGGATGTACGGGGTTGAACACATCCTACATGAACGCATTTGTCGTATGGTGTTCATCATGTTGTGCCTCAAGATTAAGAACCTTGATAAGACAAAGATATTCAAAGCTTGTATCGTTACCGTAAGAATTGTATTTGGGCTTATCAAGGTCATGTAGGGTCTCAATGTCTTTGTCTTGTAAGGGTCCATGCAAGAAATGCTACCAAGCGCTGTAGCCGGAATCAAGAACAGGCCCCCGAAAAGCTGTGTGAGAATTGCTTGTCTGTTTTACGTGGACTTCGCTGTTGTTTCATTCCCTCTGTTTGGATCTCAGCCCATGCACCATACTCCACCGCGCACACCCAATTCCAGAAATCGTTAAAAACTTCACAGCATAAGTCCGGGCCGAGAACGGCGGTGCCTGTATTTGTGGCTGCCAGGTGTCTGCCTGTCTACAGTACAGGTATCCAGGTAATTTTCCAGTCTTGTGAACATCCAGTTCCCAGCTTGCAGATTTCAAGATTTGCGCGCAACAAGTTTTCAGATTCTGGATTTCCAAATTTGTTGCTCAAGATTTGTAGGTGCCAGATTTCCAGAGTAATGCAAATCAAGTTTCTTTGTTCCGCAAGGATCCAAGTAATAGGGCTTTAGGGCCTAAATGCCAGCAATATTCATAGTATGTTAGCCCTGAAACCCTCTTATTTGGATCCCTGGACCCTTAGGGGAAACTTTGAACTTGGACACTTAGGTCCCGCAAACCTGAAAATCCGGAAAGCTCGATTCTTGCAAATCTCGGAAACCCTCTGGAAACTTCAGCGCAATGAATCGGGAATCCAGAAAGCTTGATTCTTGCCTATCACGGAAGCTCTCCAGAAACTTCAGCGCCATGAATCGGGAATCTGGCAACACCTTGCAATTTGAATTTTTGGAAAGCAGCAAACCTAGATCATGGGGGAGGAACCCAATTTCAAGTCTGAACCACTCAACTAGATGGATAGGTCGCCATTGAAACGCATCGTCCATATACTTCGTACGTACATGCCATTACATTACAGATTGCAAGCTACAAATTGCATTGCAATACGTTGCATTCAATTCCTTTCCATTCCATTACATTGCATGACATTTCATCACATTACATTACATTGCATTACGTAAACACATACCTGCATACCTAAGTAGGCCAGCACATACCTACATGCATATATTCCTACACGCTGAGGTGAAGATTGGCGATCCCTAAACCCTTACACTAACCCCTTAACCCTAAGAAGCCCTGAGCCTGAAGCACTAACCTGAACTCTCAGCCTTAAGGCCGTGACATTGACTATAAGCGCGACAAGGGGCCAGTTGTGAAAGTGCCCGCAGCGGCTTTCTCCTCGGAAATGCGCAGGGTTCAGGGCGAATATTGATTATGGTGTTCAGGGTTTAGGGTTCAGGGGTTTAGGGTTTAGGATGTCAGATTCAAGGTAGAGGGTTTGGGTATACTGCCCGCAAGAACGGAGTAATTATCAAACGGATAAGAAAGTGGGTTGCAAGTCGGTAAAAAGGGAAGTTGGCTAGCCTTAACTCCATAATCACGACCCTTCGGCTTTCATATGACTCTAAACTCTAAACCCTAAGCCCTAAATCCTAAACCCTGACTTTTATCTGACTCTTCCAGGGTCCTCATGATTTGGGTGGGCAAAATTCCCTTCACAAACATGGGACCCAGGGGATCCTAAGTACCTCTGTACTATAAAGTAAGGTTTCTATACCAGGAATTAGTAATATGGTCTTGGCAACGCACGGGCAAAGATCTTGGAGCCGCATCCAGATCTAGGTATACTTACGAGGACCTTGGGGGAATACGTTTAGCCATTGCTCAGGGTTTAGGGTTTAGGGAGCCGACGGTGATTCTGTAGTTGTGAGAAGCCCCTTATTCGTGCTTTTGGGCTTCTAAAAACTGGGCAACCGTATTGTGACTGTCCCTATGAAGGGCCAGCTTTTAAAGAACCACCCAATGACCTTGAACCATAAGACCCTCAACCCTCCCTAAACCCTAAACCCTAGACCCTAGGGTGTCTCTCTGAGGGATACTATACTTATGGACAAGCTATCTTCACGTGTACACGCGCATACATTTTTGTACGTGTATATATGGGTGGTTGTCAAGATTATGGTCCCGTTTTGGGTACGCTAAATATTAGGTGCCGAAATATATTAGGGATCCAGAAAGGGACCATTATTTTGACAACCACCCATATGCATATGTATATACACATGTGAACATGTTGATGCTTCAGGGCCTTGACCAGGTAGATGTAGACGCTCGGCGCAAAGAATGACAGGTACAGGGTTTCCCAGTGGTTTTTTGAGGAGGATTGCCTGAGAGTTTCTGAAAATGGCCTCTGCCGAATTTCAATACCTGAGCCCCCCAAAGGTATGAATAATAGCTTCATTTGCTGCTTCAGGTGCTTTGGGCTATTAGTTTAGCTACGTTTGGGATTCAGGTAGGCGTCATCTTCCCCTAATCCCTATACCCTAAACCCTAAACCCTATACATCCGTAGGGCTTCAAATTCCCCAGGATCTGAGAAGCCAGGCTTCTGCAGATCCCGCTTGGTGTAGTAGCCCAAAAGATCCTACGTAGCTATGGTTTAGGGCTTAGGGTTGAGGGTTTAGGGTTTGGGGTTTAGGGTTGAGGGTTTAGGGTTTAGGGTTTCGGTTCTGGGGTTTAGGTACCATGTAGGTCTTCTATACGAGGAAATAGTAATCTGAGCTTTAGTCTAAACTCCTCAAAGGGGGTTAAATAGGGTATCTTTTTGGGGGCTATTATAGGTGTTATTAAGGGGAATACTAGGAGACTATAGCTCATGTGATTAAGGCCAGTATTCCCTATATAGGTACTTAGGATCCTTTGGGTAGCATGTTGCGCAAGGTCATTTCCGTACACCTGGGCGGGGAGGGCTCTGATGTCGGCCTGTTGCCCGCTCCTGAGCGCTTGAAATTTTCACCTCATGGCAATTGAAGCCGAATGCCCTGCTCCAATATGTTGAGGACTTGGTTGTTAGTAGGGAATAAGGGACTAGAATCCCTGTATACACCCTATGTGATACATTCCCTTGTTCCCTACTAACCCTAAAGCGTACACCCTATGCCCTATCTATACCTATACATATATATATATACATCTCTCTCTCTCTCTCTCTCTTCATTCCCCGCTAACCCCCAGTAAGTTCAGGACTTGGCAGAAGTACATGTCGGAACATCTACTTGATGGCTCTTGCCGCCCGCAGGCAGGTTTACCTTTACCCTAAACCCTAAACCCCAAACCCCAAACCCTAAACCCTAAATCCCAAACCCTAAGACCTAAACCCTGAACCTATTAAATCCTAAACCTTAAACCACGTTTTCGGTTGATGTTGGCTTGAGGACTGTAGCTTGACGCCGCAGATAGCTGGGGATTTCATGAAATCACCCCTTCAAAGGGGGCATATAGAGTTATATAGGCCTTTTGTAGGGCTTACATAGGGTTTAGGGTTTAGGGTTAAGGGTTCGGGGTTTCCCAAAACCGGGGTACTTTTTGGGGTGTCCCTATAATGAGAACTACAGTATTTTTTGGCGTCTATATTTGGGGTCCCCCGGGCATGTGGTTGACTTCAGGCTTTAGGATGCTACCTAAGTATCCCTACAGTAGTTGAGTAGTTGCAGTTGCTGGAACCCCAAACCCTAAACCCTAAACCCTAAATCAGAGGATGCAGAATGTTCAACATCAACAAGGGCATGCGTTTCAGATGTGCTCCCAAGATCTGCTCCGGCTTTAAACGTACAACCACCTTCGCTCCCCCTGTGCGTGCTCGTAACGGGCCATACGGTAAATGAAGGAGGATCCCGCAGCTACTGTAGGGTTTAGGGTTTAGGGTTTAGGAATTATTGGGGTATCCGGTATACGATATGTTATCAAGGGTAGTGCAAGATTTCATCCATCCACAGTAGCTCATTATTCCGATCTGCGTTTACCTTGCTACATACCTCCCTGCAACATAACATGCAACCTTGCTAGATCTTTGGAAATGGAAAAAGTTTAAGAAAACCCTGAACTCTAAACCCTAAACCCAAAACAAACAACAACATGTCCAACCAGACAGCTGCTCGTGGCGTTTTGAAGGCCGGCGACGTTTATGGCACTGCTGCGCCGTTCTTTGCAGAGAGCACGACTGGCAGGCATGGATGGTGCATAGACCCTAAACCCTAAACCCTAAATCCTTAATCCCTAAACCCTAACCCCTATATGGAGCTTGGGGATGAAGGGCATGGGGTTTAAGGTTTAGGGTTTAGGGGTGTAGGGGGTTGTAGGGGTTTGTAGGGGTTTAGGGTTTAGGGTTTAGAGTTTAGGGGTTTGTAGGGGTTTAGAGTTTAGGATTTCGAGTTTAAGGTTTTAGGGTATAGGCTTCAGGATTTTGGGTTCCATCTTCCAATTTGTGAAGCCACAATCCTAACCGTAGCAGTACATCCATTCCTTCATGCCTGAGTTGCATCCTGAATAGGGATCTCAAAGAGGTCGTTTTTGCCGTGGCTTGGTTTGACCCTAGGTATCCAAATGCCTAGATGGGAAATAATTCTTGGCACGCTGCCGAAAGGAGCGGCAACTACTGTTTTTTTTAGTTAAGGGTTCAGGCCTTATGAGTTGATGGTCTAGGGTTCAGGGCGTGTCTTTTGTTATGAGTTTGTTTTCTAGATTTGGAGTTTATCGGGGATGAAAGTGTCAGGCAAGCTTCCGTCAATTGTAGGGTGGTAAGTTGTCTGGCACCGAACTCTGAATGGTGGCAATATTTGCAGAGAAGGGCTCTTACATGTTCGTAGTTGACAAAACCTAAACCCTAAGTTCCTAAACTCCAAACCCTAAACTATCCCTGGGGTCCCTAGGGCTCCTAGTTACCTAAATAATGGGAATTGGGTTCTATATACCTTATAGTTACATGGCCCAGTAACCTACTATTTAGGTAACTGGAGCCCCAGGGTATTCGTAGTTGACAATGGTCCGATGGCTCTCGGAATGAGACCCCCGCATTCCCCAGCTTTTGGAGACATCCGTTTGGGCCATGATTGGGGTTTAGGATTCAGGGTTCTTGGTTTAGGGTTTGAGGCTTCTAGTCAGGCCAAGAAACTCGAGGAACGCCGTTACTCCAGGCTTCGCATTGCACGTATGGCTCCAATGCGCAACTCGGAAGCTGGCATTGTCAATCTGAAGCCCTGAATCCCAAAATCCGAAGCCCTGGATCTGAAAGGCCTCGGGTTTAGGGTTTAGGGTTTAGTATAGGCTTCAGGGTTTAGATTTTAGGGTTTAGGGCTTAGGGTTTAGGGTTCAGGGCCTAGAGCCCAAAGAGTAAGTCTACACCTCAAACTAGAAGCCAAAACTCTCAAACCCCTCATGCTCAGACATCAGCCTTAAGCGCTAGCCAGTAAGCCACAAGTATGAGCTAGGACTTAGCTTTTGGGGCCCAAATCCTGAGGGTAGAGTCCAACGACCCACGCACTTGGGTCTCAGGTATATACCAAAACCCATTCAAATTTCAGGATTTGGGGCTACAAGCTTAATGTTGGGATTAGGGTTTTCAAAAGTTCAAGCCCGACTACATCCTGAACCTTCAACCACAAACCTCTAAACCCTAGACCTTAAATCCCCGATTCCTAAACCTTGATTAAACCCTACACCCTAAACCCCAAACCCAAAAGCCTAAACCCTAATCCCTGAGCCCCAAAACTTAAACCCCAAACCCTCAAATCTTAAACCTAAACGCTTAAACTGTGTGGCACATGTGGCAGGTTCATCCCAAGGGCTATCTTGGCGGGTTACGACGGTGGAAAGCTGGACACGATTAGCCAGGCCATAGGGCCCTCGAGACTTCCAAAACCTAAAGGGGTTTAGGGTTTAGGGTTCAGGGTTTAGGGTTTAGGGTTCAGGGTTTAGGGTTGCCCTCACGTAATATGAAAGCCCGCCCATCCAAACAGGGAGTTTTTGAAAAGGTGTAGGTAGGGGAATGGGAAAGAAGATGGAAGCTACGATTGAAGATGCTACATCACGTAGGGTTTAGGATTCGGGCCATAGGGCACGAAGACTTCTTTCCTCGGGGTGGAGGCTTTAGAAGGGACCCGGCGGAATGAAATAAAACAGGGGCCTAAATGATTACCAATATCATGTTGAGGTCCATTTGAGGTATCATATACTATAGAAATGCAAGGAATATGGAACCATAACATTGGTAATTATTTGGGCCCCTACAGTCTAAAACCTGGATTGATGAAAGCCAGTGTTAGATGGCGAACCCTCTTTGCAGTCGGCCCCGACTCCTGGTTCCCCAAGGTGCCGCTCCTCTCATGCGAGTCCAGTTCACTCTATGATATTAATAATATATATGGGTGGTTGTCAAAATTATGGTCCCTTTTTGGGATCCCTCTTATAATACGGCCCCTAATATTTGGGGTACATAATTTTGACAACCACCCATATATGTACTACAGTATACTGTACGTCCCAATGTAGTCCATTTTCAAGGCTTTCAAATAGGGAGCAACTGAACTCCTGAATGACTGGGATTCCTACACCCGACGTGTGGGCACTGCGTGAATCTTAGCCAAGGGAAGATATGCTGGAGTTCTTCAAATTGATCATCATCTTGTCATTTACGGGGACCCTAATTTAATTCAGTCTCTTGTGATTCCCGCATACCCCTACATTCCCTACGGCCCTACGGCCCTCTGTGCTAATCCCTAAACCCTAAACCCTAAACCCTAAACGATGTGTCTCTGGGACCTTGGATGTTCGAAGGCTGGCATCTTTGCACCCACATCCTTCCTCACGGGCAACAAGCCGGGTCGGTGTCTCAAGTTTTCGTACTTCCCAAGTTGGGGGTACCCTGAATTTTGGCCCCGGACCATAACCTTTGTGAAATCTAACACCCCGGCTCCAAAGAAGCCGCCTTACGACTTAATTGAAACTTATTCCGGCTTGCTTGAGGATTATGTGGGTTTGGGGCTGCTGCCACGGCAAGAGGGCCCTAGTCTCATCAGTGTGGCCTATGGAGGCAATCATGTCCCATCATCAGTCTTTAGCATAGTCCCTGTAGCCATCCCTGCGGCATGGAAATCATGCAATCTCCATGGGACCGCTGACTGGGCTGTTGTTCAGGAAATTTAGTTAAGCTACTTTGCAAAGGAACCCCTATTTACAAGATTATGGCAACTCAATTTAAGTTGCTTAACAGCAACCCAGCTCATGCCCAGCGTAATCCTGATGCAGGAGTTCCTGCAGGCCGGGTCTCAGTGCTTGGAGGCTTAGAGTAGTTATAGCCCAGTTATAAGTTATAAGTGTCCCTCTAGCGCATGTTACATTATCATGGGAAAAAAGCGCTCAACATTTGGCTATAACTTCCATTATATGTCGATTTTCAAAGTTACCCCTGAACCTCCAGGTATAGTATACATCCACAGGCAACAAGGTCCAGAGGCCCTGTAAAGGGGCCCGCCTGTGAGAATTTACACCTTAAGTAAATGCGTTAGGATTTTGGGGTTTAGGGTCCAAAAAGCAGCCCCTGAAAGCAGAGCCCCAATTCCTAAACTAAAACTTCCTAAGCTCTAACACTCCACTCCCCCCTCCTCATTTCGAATCTTCCGAGGCGACACATGGGCTGATGGTCAGGGTGACACGACCTTCTGCGAAGAGGTGTCGCAGCCGATTCACCGGGCATATTGTTCAGGATTTAGTTCCGCGTTTGGTGAGCCGGGTTGAGGATTTAGGGCTGAGGATTGGAAAAGTACGTTTCGTGGTTTTGAGTTTAGACCTCGGGTGTAGTGGTTCAGGCTCTGGATTTACAGGGCACTCTACAGAGCTCCTAAACCCCAAAGGTATGTAATAGCCCTAAACCCCTAATAAGAGCCATAAAGGGTGTTATTTTACATACTTTTGGGGTCCAGGATGGAACATTGGCGTGAAAAGGAAGAGACTGCGACCTGAACCTGAGAGGAGGTAAGAGAAAGACGGGCCAGTATTCCACATACTTTCCCTAAGGGTCCAAGGACTCAAATAATAGGGCTGTAGGGCCTAAATACCAATAATATTATAGTATTTGGGCCCTTAAACCCTGTTATTTGGGTCCTTGGACCCTTAGGGTTCGGCTAGGCGGCGCTCGGGGCTACATACAAACTTCCTCTACGCTTAGCTTTTTGGGTGCCTGTCGAGTACCAGCCTAAACCCTAAACCCTAAACCAGCTTTGTGGAAGCCGAAGCAACTTCTGGATGATAGGGTGGGGAGCAGGTACCCTAAGGGTCCAAGGACCCAAATAATGGGGTCCCTTTAAAGGGGTTTATAGGGGGATATATAGGGATATATGGAGGCCATATAAGGGTCCAAGGACGTAAATAATAGGGTTTTAAGGCCCGAATACCATTAATGGTATTTGGGTCCTTGGACCCTTAGACGGAATGGAGAACAAAAATGCACACCGCCAGTTAATTTGTGTAGGGATTGGAATGGAGAAGAACATGCGGGTTTTTGTGTGTAGGGATTGAGGGAATGGAGAAAATGGAGCTACCAGTTAGGGCGTATGGGGATTTTGGTGTAGGGTTTAGGGTTTAGGGAAATGGAAAAGAACATGGAAAGTAGCATGGTATAGGGCTTTTAGAGGGGCTCCTGGGGATTCGTTCCTCCATTTCTTATTCACGACACGCGGCTTACTACGGAGCCATGAGCAAGCGATGGAGGGTAATGTTGTGATCGTATGCAATAAATTCCACAAAAACGAAACGTAAAAACTTAAGAGCCTCCGGCTCAGTCCGCCGACCCAGAGGCGGAGAAAGCACGAAGGCCTAAACGCGAAACCTTGAGGGTTTTCAGCGGCTGGCACGAGACCAATAGATAGGCGCAACAAGACTAGTCCAAGCTAGGCTGCCGGGACTCAGCAGCTTTGCTGTTTTCAGTTGCTGCGTAGGAAATCAATC
>CAJNIZ010002718.1:8023-25395 GCA_905231905.1 Symbiodinium pilosum
GAGATAATGTTGCCAGGGCCCGAGCTTCCAAGATTCCAGATGCATCAAGTTCAGCACGAACAGCCTGACAGGAATAGGAGCTGGCAACCCTAAACCGTAAGGAAAGCTTCCACCAAAGGTCATGACCTCAACCCTGAACACCCTAATGTCTACACAGGGTAAATATCCCTACAAACCCCTACATCATCCCAGTCGGATTTTTAATGTTCCATTTGGTTTTACTTCCAGTTCTCCACAAGTATATCCCTTACCCAAACCCCAAACCCTAAACCTTAAACACATGTCACCCTAAGCCCAGCATACCCTCAACAAACCCAGCCTCGCATGCTCACCTTTTGATTCCCATGCCTTGGACTTAGTGGGTCTTACAACCTCCCCAGTGCTTGCGCTTTGAGGGTTTAGGGTTGGGGGCTTCAGGCTTACAGTTCAGGGTAAGAACTGGGGATCTTATACGTGCAACCGCCCCGGCCTGATTAGGGTTTAGGGTTTAGGGGTTTAAGGTTTAAGCCCAAGCCTGGTCCGGCTGCACGTTCTTCTGGTTGACCCATGCGAGCTGCTGATCGGACAGTCTGATGTGTACCATCCCTCCCGCGTCAAGCTCCTGGGCTTCTGTGGAGGAACTAAAGGGTTTAGGGTTTAGGGGTTTAGGGTCTAGGGGTTTGGGGGTTTACGGTGCTTAGGGTTTAGGGTTTAGGGACCACACCTGACTATGGAGATAAGGTAAATAGCATGGCTGCCTGATAACGGTAGCTTAGAGCAAATTCCTTATCTGTATTATCCTATCTTGCTCCGGCTTCCATTTCATTGTCCAGTGCCTGTTCCATTTGAGTCCCCAGTGTGGTAGCACCCCAAACCCTACACAACCCCTGTATAATCCCGCCTGTAAACCCTGCAGAGAAATTACCCTAAACCCTAAACTAAGCAACTCAGGCTCGTTTACCTGGGCCACCACAGGAACACCAGAGCCGCTGCCATGGCTGTGCGAAAGCGAGCCGGACAGCAGCACTTGCTGTCCACGCATCAGCTCCTGCGGATAGCTTCTACAGGAACTTAAGTCCCTTTAGAGGGATTGTGGAGATGTAGGAGTCATGTAAGTTGAACAGGTAAAATCTCTTTTCAACGGATGGTTAAGAATAGATTTTGGGTTGTGTTGGGTTGCCTAGGGTTTGAGGTCCAGGCATCAGCTCCTGCAATTACGGAACAATGCACGTGAAACTTGGCACAAGCGTCCTGCAATTTGATGTTCTAAGGAAGGCATGAGTCTCTTCCGGGTATCACCTATGGAAATCTTCTTCAAGTTGCCAGGCTCGAAGCCACCGCCCTCATCTAGTGTAGGCTAAAGATCTCGGCAAAAATCACCGGAGTCTACAGCTGATGCTTCATTTCCTGGATCCACACCCTCGCCACTCTGGTGTGAATGAATTTCCAAAAATTGAGGTTCTAGTTCTGGGAGTCCATGAAACAAGGTTTCAGAAGTCGTGCAGTATATGAGGCACCCTGTTGTCCGACACTAGGGGTGCTCCTTACAAACCCCAAAATTCTGTAACCCATGTTCAAGAAACTCCCAAACGGGGACCCTGCTTCTAAATACCCATGTGGTAGTTTCATTAAACAGGGAGATGCCATCATAGACCTCAAAAAATAGCTCTTATGATAGGAGCGCCCAAATAGGGACCCCAAATGTCATGTTTTCCTTGGTGGGAATGCTGTCAGCTTGCCCTTCGGCGTCAAGGTCGCTGACCTCCTCAGCGAGACTTCTCATGTAGGGCAAAAACCCTGCAACCCCTAAACCCTAACCTCAGGGGAGCAAAAGGGGATAAGATCTAACCCCATACCCCCTGAACCACTGGAGCAAGAGAAGGTGATCTTCCTTACCCTTCACCTTTTTGTGGGTGAGACGTGGGATAAGACTCAGGAGTTGACCTGCGTTGTCTAACATGTCTCTGCCTGAATTCACACCTTAGTCTTCGGCTGGAACTAGCTCTAAAATCTGTACCGTTTTTGTTGAAGGGCTTGAAATGCTCTCAACTAGCTGTCCATGGCTTCTTTCTCGAACCCTTGGGTGCTCAGCTTGCCAGCATGATTTTGCACCCTTGTATGATGAAAACCTCAAACCAGACAAGGACTATACCTGAGAAAAACACTGGCATTAGCGTACGATGTAATCAAACGTAATCGTTGCAATTCGCAGCAATAGTAAGGCTGACATCCAAGAGTCTGTTGCGACAGCTGCATGCCTGAGCCACGCGGATAGGGTTTAAGGTTTAGGGGTTAGGGTTTGGGTTTCGGGCTGAGGGGTCTTAGTGAATCTTTTCAATATTTAACCAAAGAGGACGCCTGCAATTCTCCTGGAAGGAATGTTTCAATACTTGCAAAATTTCACGCGAGATTCAAGGTTGAGCGTGACCCAGCAAACCAAGACTTTGGATTTCCACATTCTATCCAGCGTCATTCTTGTCACTTCTAGGTTGTATCTGGTGGGCCCAGGAAAAAAAATAGTAGGGAACGGTCAGGTCCAAGTTGGCCGCAAGCCCGTTCAAATAAAAAGCCGACGAGTCTGAGTCTGAAGCTTTTCATATCATAGGTTTAGGGTATAGGGTCGAAGCTTTAGGGTAAAGGGATCAGGGTTCAGGGTTTAGGGTTGACAAGGGGCTTCCTTTAAGGAGTCCCCCCCAATCAAAACCCGACAATAGGTCCCAATAGCCCCTCATAGCTTGGAACCATTATATGCACCCCAACAGCCCTAATCCCTAAACCCTAAACCCCTAAAGCCCCCAATTAAAAGCTTTGGTTTGAGGGGCTCCTCAGGGGGCCCTTATCAGACCTCTGATCATACACTGCGCTGAGTGCTGCCCAAAACCCTCAAGACACAAACCACAAGCCCAACGCCCTGAAGTGATCCTGGACCCTGTAAGTGTATCAGGCCCCAGGCTTGTAAACCACCGAGGACGAACCCACGAGGGTTTGAGGTTTAGTGCTTAGGGGCAAGGACACACCTATGGAAACTAGTTGGGCTTCAGCCTTTCCCGATTCAACAGACACGCTCACATCCATGCCTGGTCGTCTTGTCGGACGAATGGACTGCATGACCTGGGACCACAAAGGCTCTACACCCTAGAGCCCAAACCCGTGAAACCCTCAAACCGTAAAACCCTAAAACTCCTAAAACCCTAAACTTCCCAAACCCCTAACCCCTAAGAACCCTAAAAACCCCAGGACCCCTAAAACCCTAATCTCTAAAACCCTAAAAGCCGAAGCCATGCGACTTGGCTCAGAGCTGCCAAACACTCCGGGAACTTCGCCTCGAGACGTTTCCTCGCAGCTTTAGGTTTAGGGTTTAGGGTACATCTATTCGACTTTTTGGGTTCCTGGAGCCAATATTGCCAATTTGGGCCTTTTGGAGCCAATTTGCTCCAAGCAGTGTTTTGGAACCCATTTTGAATGGTAATTTGGGACGCCAGCCAGAAAACCGAAAAGGATTACAGTTGGTTTGATACCCGTGCAAGGACGGGTGGGAAGAATAAATCAGCACACCTATCAGTTGCTGGACTTCAGATGCAGACCTGACGCCGCGACATATGCTGCCAAGTCTGTATTGGGGTCCCCAAAATAGCGAAACTACTAATTCAGCACTGCTTCAAAAAAAACAGGATTTTGGAGCTTTGTAGGTAAAGTTTGTGATAACACATCTCATGCACTAAGGCTCAACTAGAGATGCGATGGGAAACGTTGGGCATTTTAGCTGGGTTTCAACGTTAAAACTAGAAACCGAGCTGACAACAAAAAGCTTTGCACGCATCTCGCAATCCGGCCACCCCAGCAAAGCTCCACGCATCATTATAAGATGCTTCGATGAACTTCTATGAAACATTGATGAAAGGTTGGTCCATTCTTCTGAAGGCCATGTCCTACAATACCGAACATTCCATGCTGGATACTGGCACTGAATCAAGTCCACAGGGCGAATGTAGACCCCTGATTAATAAACCCCCTCCCCTTTATAGCGACTTGAATAGGGATCCTAAAATCGAGGCCCTTAAAAGGAGGTGGTTTGTTAATCATGGGTCTAGGTTAGTATCTTTGAGTGCAGATTGGGCCTCTCGCTTCTTGAATTCCTAACCCCCCCCCCTTATCGCTCAATCCACTCCTCCATCAACCGCTAGCCATCAACCGTGCTTTCTTTGAAGGAGTCACTGACCTCCCCCCAGATAAGGCCAACGCAGTGGGTTTGAGGTTGCAATCAATTCCATCAGGGATGTCAAGGGTTCATCGCTCAAGCTTTGCTGAAGATGCTGCACTTCCCTTTTTGGCCTTCCTGGCTACGAGACCAATCACAGCACACCCTAAAGTTTGGTTGTTAGATGTAGGAAGAATCTGACAGTCTAGGATGTAAGCTTAGGTTGTAGCCTTTGGGTTCACTAAAGTTTAGAAACAATTTGACAGAAAGTGCTGCGAGGTATGCTCATCCTTGGCACGGTCCACTAATCACCCATTGGGTTCTTATTACCCTAGACCTCATTAACGCCAAAAGTACCCCTATAATACAACCCCATATAACACCTACAGTATCTACCCCTATATGACCCCTATATGAACTCTAGGTGAACCCTATGTGAACCCTGAGGCTTCAACCCGGATCCAGGGCTCCTCGGAGACTGTACGCAACGGTTCGAATTTGGACGTCCCTGTCTCTTCGGGCGCGATGGCGGAGCCAGCACTCGACGACTCGCCTTTAGAGGCCCCTAGCTCTTTGGGCGTGATGACTGTCATGAGCCATAGTACCCCTTAAGTAAATAGAATATGGCTTTGGGTATGTGATAATAAGATCCTCATATACCACATATTATATCTAGTTAAGGGGAACTATATATGTAGGTGCTTCGGGGTCCGGAGCGGAAGGGACTAGCCCTCAGTGATCTGAGATTATGCTTGGCTACACATCATCCCATGCTCAGCCAACTAACACTTCCAGAACTGAAGGCTCAAAGACCACAAGAACACACATGCTGCTTCTGGCACATCGTAGCTGCTACGGGCTTCTAAGAGAGCTGACGGCTACTGAGTTTCATGTTTTTTTCAGGATAAATGCAGGTGTTCTAGAGAAGGTTTTGAAGGCTGATTCCCACAGAGGTTGAGCAGGCTCAGAGCAGGGTATCGACGGGCGTCCGTCAAGGCCTACCCTACCACTACAATTTCAGGGCTGGTTCGTTGGGTTTAGGGTTCCACATGGAAGATCATTTTCACTGATACCTGTGTAATTGCTGGTAGCAAAAAAGGGATGTCATGTCTTGGTTACGAGGAACCATTACGAGTCTATGAGCTCCAAGCGGGCAGATGCTTTGTGACAAGGTTCTGCTACCTGAAAGCTGCGAAGAACTCCTCCCTGAACTAATTCCAAAATCCAAAGCCATCACCCCTCGACCTGAAAACCTGTACCCTAACATGCACCGTGCTGGAACCTGCTAAGTGCAGTTCGCACTGGGTTCAGCTGGGATGTTTGATGTCCAGACAAAGGAAACTTGCAACCTGCTAGACCTTGTAAATCCTCAGGATAGAAAAGGGGCATGGATCTCCATACTCCCCAAACAGTTAAACCCTATATAATCCCTTACAATCGTTTCCATTTTCTTTTCCATTATCCCTATATAATCCCTATATAACCCCTATAAAAAGACCTACATAACCCCTCTAAGCCCCTTTACATAACCCCTATAAGCCCCTTTACATAACCCCTATAAGCCCCTTTAAAGGGCAGTTCCCAGACTCACTCCTCCACTTCGCAAAAAAAAAAAAGAAGCAAGAAACATTTGCAACCCGGTAGCTTTGTGCCAACTTCCTCCCACTGATTTTGGTTTTGGGATCGGACTAGGTTTTCCTTCTCAGGGTTTGGGCTTAAGGGCCATTGGGACTTCATGAGAGGATTTGGACCTTTTAGCGTTGCAAGGTTGCAAAACCTAGTCAGCATTATGAGGTGGGCTTGAGGATGCAGGGTTCGGGGGCTTGTTTATTATTATTTATTATTACTGTATTTAGGGGATATATATGGATAATGGAAAAGAAAAATGGAAACTACTGTAATGGGGGTTATTATTTAGGACCTTAGGGCTCAGGCCCAGGGAGCCAAGTCAAACAGGACTTTGGCACTCTCAGCTGAAAGCGTGTGTGCGGAGTGGAAGTTTCTGGCCCTCCAATTTAGCCCCGACTTCATGTCTTGAGAATGCACTCAATTGACTAGGTGAATCCGGAGAAGAGATGGGTAAAGACACCTTTTATACAGCACAATACGAGAATCCTTCTCATGAGAAGCCCAAACAAGGGACTCCTCATTTTCTGAAACGCCCATACAGTACAACTTGTATGGGCTTGAATCTTTCTGTCCAAGGCTCTCAGCTATGAGCCAAAATTCTAGGCCCTTCATGGACGAGTATAGCAAAAAACCGTTCACAATTTTCAGGAACCTTTCAACCCTATACCATACCTTGACTATTGAAGTACATTTTCCAACTGTAGGGAAAGCCGCATGGCAAAACCTGAGTTAGGAATTCCCGAGAGTGCTACCTCTTCCGTGAACCCATAAGAAAAAATACTTCACCTCTCCACGCTCCATGGCCGCGCTCTCGCAGATGTAAGCCTAGGTTGGCGGAATAGCAAAAAGAAGAATCTGCCATTTTGATTCCATGCAACATCTACAGGCATGGACCACTTCCAAAGGGTCTTGGCTCCAAGGTTAGCTGCGTTTGGTTGACAAGGCTGGGATCCACCCTTGGTAATTCTCGCAGACTGTTGCACTTTTCTTCCTGGCGGCATTTGTACAATCTTGTACAGACTGATCGTCATGGATGTGGCAAGGCAAGCCAACTTCATTGGTTCATAGCAATTCATCACAATTGACACGATAAAGTTTTGTAGATGAAGTCATCCATTCTTCATCTGACCCGCCTCATGCAATAACTCCCTGGGCCATAATCCTAAACACCTGGGTTGGCCCCTAAAACCCTTTGAAAAACATTAATATATAGGGTCCCCTATTAAAGCCATTAGGAAAAACATTATATATCCCAGGGGCCTACCCAGACACTCGCTGTAAGAGAGCACTTCACTGCTTAGCCTCGCCGAAAAACAGGGGAAGCTAAGAGTTGGACCTGGGCCGGCCTCAGACTCAGATGCACCAGGTTGAACCCAGTAAACTGGGTTGCTGTTAAGGAACTTAAATTGAGTTACCACAATGGGTATATACGGTAAATAATAGGGTTTCCCTAATATAGTAACTTAATGTAAGTTCCTTAACAGCAATCCAGTAAAAGCATGCTCTTCTTGCAAGAATACTCTACCCAACAGGAAGATGAAATCTTGCTCTGCATGAGCTGTTTTCCCCAAACAAATACAGGCCAGCTTCAGTTCACCAGATATGAGAAACTCCGAAACAGGAAGCCTGGAGAATCCTTCAATCGCTCGACCTTGACATGCTTGCAGCCACCCCCAATTCTGCTGGGCATGGCGCCAATCTTCCTCGAAGCATGTACCCCACTGCTCGCAATCAGAACCATGCACTGCAAGCTGAAACTTGAAGGTTTCAAGGTTGCAGGGGCATCGGCATGGCTTCTTAGAACTAAATCCACGAAACCCTAAGCGGTAGGTTTGGGGTCTTTATTGGGATTCTCAAACGTCTGCGGCCCGGCGACATGGTCTCGCCAACGTCCTCTCAAACTCTTTCTGATAAGCTTGGGGTTTAGGCATATTACCCAAATAATGGAAAATGAAATGCAACTAGATCTGGAAAATGACATGGAAATTGAAATTATGTAGCTTACGCGGATTTAGGACTCAAAATTAGAGGCCAGCATCGTGACCGTGTTGAGGCCCTCTGCTTATGAAAACCCTCATGTGACCCATAGTCTTAAATCCAAGTATCCCCCTTGGTAATCCCCATACAGCTCTCCTAGATAACCCCCCATATAACCAGCCTTTCAGGAGTTTAGACTAGCTTTCATGTCTTTGGGTACAGGTGTGCTGGCCTGCGAGGGCCTTGTGCAAAACTTGAAACCTGGCACATGAAAAAAGAACAATGACCATTATGATATTAAGAACTAGCAATAATTAAAAATAACAACAATAACAATAGTAATAGTACTACGGAATAAAAGTATAATCATAATAACCGTCATACCCAAAGACATCAAAATAAGGATAGCAACAGGCATAAATAATAACAATCATCATAATCGAAAAAAAGGGGCAGATGAGCACTGCAAGGTAGGAATCTCACTTGTGGAGGCTTAAGGGTAGGGTTTAAGGTTTAGGGTTTAGGGTTTAGGGCTTAGGGCTCAGGATCAAGTCCAGGAGATCCAGTCGGGCAGGCCTTGGGGCATTGTCGTTATGTTTTAGGGCTTCAGGAGGTTTAGGATTTAGAGTTAGAGGGTGTAGGGTGCAGAATGGATGCGACGGGTCTTCGATTAAGGGCGAATGCCTGTTCAGGCATTCAGGCCATGCCAAAATCCCTGATTTGATTCCCAAGCCTAAACCCTAAACCGCGCAAACGAAGGAGGAAAGGATCCGTCGGGCAAGATCTGGCTAACAGTGACAAGACAGAGCAGTCCCCGCAAAGAGCCAGAGAACCGAAGTGTATCCTATCCTCGTAGAGCACATAGATAACGCCAGGCTTCATGCAATTTTCCATGTTCTTTTCCATCTGATTTTTTTTAGTACTGCTATATCCTTGTATAGAAGTCAGGTCAGAAAAGGATGCATGCTTCGAGCTCGGCTATGTTGTGCGTGAGTCTGAGAAGGTAGGTACGTGCCACCCTATAACCTAGCGAGGTTTAGGGTCCATCGGTCGAAGGTTAAGGGTTTAGGTTCAACGTTAGCCCCGATCCCCCCGCCCTTCCCTGCACTCCTCCAAAGCAGGGGTCACATCAGATGCCTCTTCCTCCAGATGGTCACTGACGTCCTCTCAGGATGATGGTTTTTTTGGGTTTAGGGGTAGGGAATGAAGTATAATATACTACAATATGTTATAGTACATTATATATAATACATTCTAATATATCATAGTACATTATAAAACATTACAGTATAATACACTATAGTATGTTATAGTATAGGGTTCAGTGCTTAAGGACGTCTCGGTGGTGGGAACCAAACCAGGAAACTCTCATGCCAATTCAATGAAGTCTACGAGACATGCAAATCTTCCATGTTTTGCTCAAAGGCTTCTTGTGGCGTGCTACATTGCTATCTATTGGCGATCAGGCTTTGGGTAGTAAGATTTTACAGGTTGTGTCGGGGTTGAGATGAGATCATATGATGACACGTGTTTTTGTAGGTAAGTTTTCTCAAAGGATACAATCCTATTTTGGTTTCGTTGACCGTCTTTGTTCCGCGTTGTAGACTCTCTTGTAAATAATGCGTAGGTTGGGAGACTTAGATCTTTTCTGTTGTAATCGTAGCCTGTTAAAGATGTTCCCAAACGCAATACCTCCGCAGTGCAACCCGTAATTTCATGCAGTGACCTCCACCAAATCTAGACCTTAAATCAACATCTCTTCAGACTCAAATCCAGGACTCCTTGGAGACAGCAGCGTGCGATGGTTCGCCGTTGGATGTCCTTATCATTGAGATGGTCTGTGGGACTGATGTTTCCAGATTCCCGGGACTGGTGTCTAGCATTAAGTGTCATGCGTTTAGGCTTGGCAGTTCAGGATCCTGTGCTCGCCTGAGAAACTGCTCAGTCTGCAGCAGCACATCTTCTTCGCTAGTATGTTGCTTCTGATGTAATTGGGGTACCTGGCTTCAGGCTTGAAGGTCCTGAGCTGACGGCTACTCATTTCCAGGCAGCCTTCTGAGGTCTTTTCGTTTTTTAAAGATGTGATTTCATCCTAGGTATACCCTGAATCCTAGACCCTAGATTTGAACTTATCCCTTTACCCAACACCATGTGGCAATCTACGGTTGACATGTAGAGTCGGGAAATGTTGGAAGGCTCAGGCTTTAAGAAACTTCTCAGATACAGCCATCATGCCGGGAGACATCTGAAGCCTAAACTGATGGAGAATCAAATGAAAAGAAGACACAAAATTAAATGGAGACTGGGATTGTAGAAGGGTTTCGAGGGATAATTGCCAGTATCGTTTTTTATGGGTTGGGGATGCTTGTTGCTGCCAGTGCTTCAAAGCAAGACATTCAGGTGTACTATATTAAATTCAGAAAGACTCGACAAACTCTGGACAACCCGTCACGTTACTGGTTCATCCAAGCCGTGAACTGTAAGGACGCCAGACCTAAATCCTAATCCCTAAACCCTATATAACCCCATTATAGTAGCTTCCATTATATTTTCCATTATCCCAATATATCCCCAATATAACCTTAATATTATCCCAATGATCCTGAAGCCTGGAGAGTTGCCAAATCCCAAAAATCTATTGTAGGGGGCTAGATATACTTACCCAAACCGTGTTGAGGTCTATTTCAGATGCCCTAGGCCATACTTGCACAAGAATTTCTAGGACCACAGTGTATTGGTAACTATTTAGGTTTCTATAACCCAAAACCCGAACGTTTGCAGGGCCGCAAGAGCTGCATGCAATCATAAGCCCTTAATGCTCACAACCAGCAGCTCTAAGGCATTCCAAAGCCTTGAACACAAAACCCATGAACCGTTTACATGCTGCACGGCGGCGTTGCTTCGCAGACGACCTCTCAAAGGCTTCGGGTTGTTGAGTGCAATTGGGCTCGGCCGTTCACTTTGGACATTCTTTGTCGAAAAGTGTTGTGGCTTCAAGGGCTCTGAGGGTTTGTGAGTGCCCTGGTGCACAAGCATTGCAAGATTTCACAACCTAGTCAACACTTTCGGATCTCACTGGTGGTGGCTTGATGGGCATGCAGGGTTCGTGAGCAAGCAGGACTTTCAGACTGCAGGCGGAACGTGACCAAAGCTGCCTACTTGGGGGCCTAGGGTAATTAAAGCCCGACTATAACCGTACTTATATCCGAGCTATGAGCCCCCTGAAGTCCCTTAGTATGGTTATAATTGGGTTATAGTTACCAGTTCCAGTTGGGTTATTTGTAGCAACTAAAGGTTTAGGATTTAGGATTTAGGGTTTAGGGTTGGAGGTCCACTACAGGCCCACAATACCTTTATGGGGGGCCTTTATGGGGGTTTCCCAAAAAAAGGGGTACCTTTTCCAGGGACTACGAGGGATATGTATGGTTTAGGGTTCAGGGGGTTTAAGGGTTCCCGAGAGGTATCTTGTTGGGGAACGACTAAAATACATTGGGGTTTACATTGATGTCTCCTGATTTATGCAAACTACCAAATAGGAGCCGAGACGGCCCAGATTTTGTACGACTTGAAAACCTTTGAGCCGTGGGGGAGGGAAATGAGAATTCCTGTTGGAAGCAGTCCGCTGAGCAGTATGTGGGAAGGCAAATACATTCTTGTGGAGGGTATGGGGCTGAGCCACTGGACGCGGACGGATACAAGATCATGACTCTGCACTACGTACAGCATTGGGACGGTATCCTGTGCGACTCAACACCACATCGCTCAGGGCTTAAGCATTACGCGGTGCCATCATCTCCGACACCCCCCAGGACGTAAGCATTTGCTTGTCAGTGACTATGTAACTGACTAGACTGACTGGTCAAGAACGGATGCTTCACCCTGTCCACGCTCACTGAAGCACTTCTCAGCCAATCCAATCCTTTTGGGACGCTTATTTTTCGCCATTGCAGACTAAGCCTTTAACCCAGTGAATGGGTTAAAGGCTTAGTCTGCGATAGCGGGTCACAAGAAGATGAGAATCATCCCGACCCTCCGAAAGCTCCGTAACCGACACCTCTTCGGCAGGGGCGTCATCAAACGTCTTGTCCTTCAAAACGCCACTGACGTCATCACAGGGGAGCGCTAAATCTGGCTAGCTGGGACAGTATCAAGAAGGTTTTTTTTCCAAATCCCGATAGTTGCATGTAACTTTGAACCCCTATATAAGTTCAGTTTTCATGTCCTTGCCCATTTGATTCTCCATTATTGAACACCATAATGTTGGCAACTAGTTATTTAGGCTCTAAACACCTCCTTGCGGGGGCATCAGCGCAGGTCACGGGATTGAAGATTGGGCTTTTGGTCTGAGATTCACTGTTGGAGTACCACTGGGGTACTGCTTTGCGGCGCTTGTGCGTTTATGCACACTACGTACCCAAAACACTCGCGTGAAAGAGAACCCATAACCGGAGGAAGAAAGATTCCGTGCTTTGCGTGGCGTTGCGTTGTGTCGCTGATGCAACTGGATGACGAGAAAGTGCTGACACATGTTTCTCAACGCATGTTTCCCAAGCCCACTTTCCCGAGCCCACACTCCTATCCCCACTGTGTAAACATCCTTTGCTCGGTCTCGCACTGCAAAGGACAGGCACAAAATTTAGAACCTAGATCTGAAAAAGCAGCTTGCCGAAGATGCACCGTATCAAAGCACCTTCCCAGCGCCACCTGTGAATTAATTGCGGTGAGCATCCCAACTCCCTGGTTCCCAAACCCTTCAGCAGGACTCCTTGGAAACAGCAGGAATCGAAGGTTCCACATTGGATGGCCTTAATGGAGGTAAAATTGAGTATTTATTGGGTTTGCCTAGGGAGAATGGAAAATAAAGTGGAAACTACCATGGGGTTACTATGGGGATTACATAGGGGTATACCGCTAAACCCTAAAACCTAAACCCTCATAATGGTATATGGGTTAAGCTTACTGTCTTCAGTGGGCTTTGGGGCTTCGGTTCTAGATTCGTAGGAGTAGCGACGAGTGCCAGACGTTGAGTGATCTATCTTTGGGCTTGGCTGTTCATTGATAGTACTAGTAATAGAAATAGTATGAATAATCGTGATAATACTGTTAATAGAAAATAATAGTAAAAGCAGGAACCATTAGTTCTCAGATCCCATGCTGATCCGACCAAGATCTTCAAGACTGCATATGCAAAAACTTTCCAGGCATACCTCTCCTGCGCCTGTATGTTATTTCTGGTCTCATAAGGGTACATGGCTTGGAAGTCGACAGTTTGGAGGTGACGGCCAGTGAATTTCAGGATGTTCCACAATCCAAACAGAATGGGCCCAAGACTTGAAAGAGCCAGGATTTAGGAAATTCTTTGATAGGGTTACGAGTTTAGGGTTTCGAGATGCCAGTGGCTACCTCGCGAGTCAGTTGAAGCCTACAAGAGTAGCGTCTGCTTGGTGGCTGAAACAAGTAGGATTACATTCTTCTTATCTTGTAAAATACGATACCCAAACAGAGTGTACATTACAAATAACTCTCCGTTGGGGACTATAGTATTCTGCTATTGTTTCCGGACATCGGTCAGTCGTTGAAGCAAGCGTTGGGCACGTTGACCCCTCCAATGGGAATAGTTTTCAGAATACTGAACAGTTTGGCAATAAACTCTGCAAAGCCCTATAGAATCTTAACCCTAAACCCTAAACCCTTTATAGTAGGGCGTATAGTATTCCCAGATAAAACACTACACACAAAAGATGAGCCTGCTGCAAACCTGAGGGTTGCCATGTTGCAATTCATCAGCTTCGCTGCTTGGATTGGGGGGTTGGGGAGGCTGAGCAAGTATGCCTACAGTCCCCCTTTAATAAATAGAATATGATGATGTAGGGGGAACTGCATAAGTATACTGCAACATCGCCCTAAACCAGATCATGAGCCTATTTATCTGCATGCTATCCCCATTACTGACGTAAAAGCCTATCCAGCTGCGGAGCTATAAACACCAAACTTCCAAAAAAAAATGAAATTTCGGGAAGCCTGTTTTGGGAGTCCAGGGCCCGAATTTGCGAAAATGCCCGCATGAGATGCGGCCCGGCAGCAGCGCCTCGCCAAGGCCCTTTAAACGATTTCGATTTTTGGTCACACGGCCAAGCTTTGATGTGCAGCTTAGACTATCCCTGGGCTGTGGCCTACAGCGGCATGGACCATTGAGCTTGGGTACCTAGTATACCCAGCAACCCAAAATTTACGGCCCATACTTAGAACCCAGGTAGGGGCCCATGTTAAGGGCCTTAAGCCAGGGATTCGGTGACAGTGGATGGAGGCGTTTCACATTTGTAAGATTTCAGGCCTTGTGGAGGCATACCGGTCTGGGGATCCACCTTCAGTGGGGCTTGAGGATTTTAGTGCTTGGGATTTACCAACCGTAAAAATTAAATGGAAAGCAAACGAAAGATGAGATGAGACGTGGGACTGTAGAAGAAGTAAATGGGAGTAGGTAACGTAGAAGACTGGATAGATATAGCCTTGCCCTCCAGCAGCCATCCATGTCCGATAAGCAGACGGCCCTTGCTCAAAACAGTGCCAAGTACATACATTGGCGGGAGACATTTTGTCTTGGACCAAAACTGTTCAAAACTATGCAACCAGCAGGCGTGTAAAATATGTTCGGGAACGGTGGAACAGTATCTCAAGATCACATGCAATTGTATGTCGAATTCGTAACCATTGGTTTTTAACCTGCCCACATAGCACAACCACTGATTCAAAAAAGTGGGCTCCCGAAACCTGATAAGTACGATACATCCTTCCTGCAAGACAACCATGCTTTCGGAAAAACCGCACATAAACGTCGCAGCCTGGAAATCGCAAGGCAACTTGCCCGCGACAATGTGTTCTTCAGACCTTATGTGGCATGGGGGGACGATTGAAGTGCAGCTTTTGAAAAAATTTAGACATATATATATATATATGCAAAAGATTAACCCTATAATATACTGGTTTCCATTTTTCCATTAGCCCTCTGGAATAACCCCTATATAGCCCAGAAAAAAACCATATAACTATTAATATTACATCATTCGTGTCTAAAGTTTGGGTCTTGAAGCTGAAGTTGGGGTTCGGTATGGCTTCGTGTTGAAGAACTGAGGTTTCAGGTTCATATTGTGGGTTCATAACTCATAAGCAACAAAACACCGCAACCCTTTTCACCTACGCTATTTCATCCCTAGAATACGCTATATATCCTCAAGGTAAAAACCATCAAGCACTCAAACGAGATTTCTTCAACTATACACACAAGTTATTAAGAACCCATTTATGGCTTCCGATTGTTGGGGGTACCCATGATGCAGACTATACCATGTGAGCCTTATGCATACTAACTCCTTGTTGCATTCCAAATGATTATGTCCGGCCTTTTGACTGCTTGCCATGTATTACAAGCGGGTTCACGAAGAGTCAATCAATAAAGCTGATTTGCTGGTCAATTTTATGCATTGTGACAACCACATGCATCGTCTCAATGACGAACCCTATAACGCGAGTACAACAAAACAACTAATTTCAAGCCCACAAAGCATCCATTGTGTTCAAACTCCATGAACGAATCCAAAAATACCCGGGACCGCCTACACAACATGATGTTCAAACTTGAGCATCACATCCGTAAATGCGAGGCCATGTTCTGTAAAAAAACTTCAGCATTCGATGTCTTAAGACTCTCAACTTCAACATTGAAGAATAGGTCAGTCAACTGATTGAACTTGGTCGTTCAAACCACACGGGTATATGTTTGCGTCTCAAACCTGAAACTTGAAAGATTCCAAACGTTGCTCGGAATCCAAAGCCCAGAAAAGTCACCCAAGCTAGGTTCACTACGCAACACACGTGCTATCCACAAAAATTGTTATGAGGGACTGTATAATCTTGCATGGCCTAGAATTTTGGTTCTTTTCCCACACCTAACGTCAAACCCTGTGAACCATTATTACAGAACTGTTCCCTATCGTCATCTCATGTTCCATGTTCTTTTCCATGTGATTCTCCATTAATTATACCTTCCCTCATCCCTGGAGCCTCAACACAAGCACAAAATCCTCCAAGTGACCTGAGCTCGGCCATGGTTTGAGGCCACAGGGGAAGGGATGCGATGACTCTGCGTGGTGCTGCAAATCCGAAAGGCTGCTGAATCCGAAGTTTCAGATGAACATAATCTAAACCCCTCAAAGGGGGATATATCGGAGATTATGATGGGTGTGTTATAAGGCTTGACACTCTCAGGCCCAGCTCACAGGCTTGCAACCACTGCACGCTCAGAACACGTACTTTTACTGCAACAGCGACGAGTAATTAGATTCGAAGCTATGCTACAGTGCTAAAGTATGACGGAACTTCCATTCCGGGTTACATGTGCCCTGCACTATGTATGGTGCTACATCTTTTTCAACATGGCTCAAAAGTCTATACATTATCATGGTAAAAGGGGCTTATGTCCGTAGCCTTCCCGTTGATCCACATGCACACGCGTGCGCCTGTCGCATGCCATCACCAGATATCTTCAGTCCTCCTCAATGCAATCGCCATGTTGCAGTTGCTATTTCATGTGCCACGAGCTGCGGCTTGATGTTTCTCCAAGCAAAAGTGGCACAGTTGTCGTCGCAACCGGGATTTGGTGAGGTGCCTCAACCCAGCACATCCAGCTGAAGAGTGATAGCTCTCCTTATCTTGTATGAAAAACACATCGTTGCACAGCACCGGGATGTAGTTCTTTATAACCTCCACCTTTGGCTCGCCACGAGTGTAGAGGAGATATCTTGGAGGCTGTGGTACACCATTACGTGGAGCAGCATATACGATCTTGTTGGCAGCTCTGTACGAGGTGGAGATCTTGGCCTTGGCACTGGAGGCGGTGTGGCAGGAGCCTTTCCTCGGGGAGGTTCTGGTGTTCGTACCCCTTGAGCAGCTGGCGGGGCTGTGGATGAAGAAGCCACTCAATTACAAGTATGATTCCGTGGTGAATCCTGCGTTCCCACGATGGCCTGGGCCTGCGCCGCAGTGTCGTGAGCACGGCACACCCCAGCCTCCTCAGCTTCTTAAGCTTCCGCATCTTCCGCGCAGTTGCACCAGGTGTCCAGGTCATGACCAGCTCATACCCAAACCATTTCAAAATTTCCCAAGCAGCCAAAATTGCAAGAACAACCAGCAAGAGAAAAAGCATTGAAGCCAGATCTTCATCCATGGCAAATAGGAGCGGCCTTCTGCCTTAGGATCATCGTCATCTGACGCGGCATCAGTTTGAACAACCATCAGGCACCAAATCATCACTGCCAAAACACCGCGCTGCTTGTTGCATTCCAACAGTTTTAGATTTCACTGCAAAGTTTTCAACGCGCCACAGATCAACCAACTGCTGAACACGAGCCGACGTGAAAGTTTTAGACCAAATCTTAAGGTCCACTCTTACCTATCCTACCCCAGTACATGGGCGATACTACTCAGCCGATCATACAACAAAGGTTCAAAGTTCAAAGATCACATCATCCAGGCTTCATCATTCAAGGATCGATCATCATACCCGTCTCGGACGGCTTGCGACGACTTGAAC